>LPNX010515611.1:213536-279385 GCA_001517045.1 Pseudotsuga menziesii
TGTTCCTTGCATCTTTATCAACCTGCATTGTTAATTAGGCACTTGCATTTCATAACTTAAGTAAATAATACAAAAACTCGGTGGACCGGGCCGTAACCGGTGAAGCCTTTGTTTTGTACTTGACCTACAGTAGCCAGACCGCAAACCGGACGGATTCCCCATACCAAATAGTCAACGGGCTAGTTGGGAACGTTGATTGGGGAGAATCCCTTACTGTTGCTGCCTGCGAATTTCGGGGCCTCAACACACTCTCAATCAGTTCATGCTGGATCCCAAGAGAGTGCACTCGACAACTACAAAACACATTTTAAGATACCTTGTTGGGACAACAGACTATGGTATGGACTATAGGAGGTCAAGTGGAGTGGGCTTTGTTGGTTTCACAGAATCAGATTGGGAAGGAAGTGCTTCATACCGAAAGAGCACTTCCGGTTGTTGTTTCAGTTTGGGCTCGACAATTGTATTGTGGTTTAGTCAGGAGAAAAAATCCATTCCTTTGAGTTTTGCATAGGATGAGTACATGGACACCAGTCAGGTTAGTTGTGAGGCATTGTGGTTTCACAAGTTGATGGTAGACTTATTTGGTCAGGAGCTAAGGCCTACTATTATTCATTGTGATAATCAAAATTGCATCATGCTCTCTGAGAATCTGGTGTTTCATAACAGGTTAAAGCATATTGAGATTAGAAATCACTTCATTAGAGACTATGTTCACAGAGGAGTTGTGGAGTTGCATTACATTTCTACTGATGAGCAGGTAGCAGACATACTCACGAAGTATTTGGGAAGAGAGAAGCATTATCACCAAGTGGCCTTTCAAATTCCATCCATTATACACCCTCAATGGTTGGTGGTGGACCACCACAATGTTATTGGGCACCCACTGATTCTATGGTAGTCCACCATCGACCATTGAGGGTGTATAATGGATGGAATTCAAAGGCCATTGGGGATAGAGGTCAAGCTTAGCCACTAGCACTATTGTGGTCCACCATCAACCACTAAGGGTGTACAAAGAATGACATTTAAAGGCCATCTAGATTGAATTTAGGTTTAGTC
This sequence comes from Pseudotsuga menziesii, assembly GCA_001517045.1. Lineage (NCBI taxonomy): Eukaryota > Viridiplantae > Streptophyta > Pinopsida > Pinales > Pinaceae > Pseudotsuga > Pseudotsuga menziesii. The sequence goes on from LPNX010515611.1 coordinate 214,596, forward strand.
AACATATTTCCAACATATAATGAGGGGATGAGAGTCAACAAAAGCTCTAAATGGGATTGGAAGGGACATGAAGTGAAGTCTACTAAAAGGGAAACTAATTAAGTATAGTTGCATCAATGCAAACCGCATTTTAAAATAAACTATGTTTCCTCCCTAAAATGCATCATTCTTTGGAAATATTTCAACCCTAATCTATAAACATTTTATAATTATAGCCATTGGAATTTGGTGTATATGAATATTTACCAAATCTACCGAGGCCAATTCTCATGGGGCTTGCGGTTAAGGCCATGCCTTCACTTCTATTCATCCCAAATATTCTCTCACTAAATATAACTGTAACTTCCTCCCTCTCAAAGATCACAAGGAAGAATACAAGGCATACAGACAAACATGGATTCGTGTAAAGGCTAAAACATTTTAGCATATTTTTTATCTTTTTCTAATCATTTTAAATCTTTCGTAATGGAACATGTAATGCAAAGTTGCATCAACAATGAACATACTCAAATTCGATGTTTGAACCATGGTTGTCGAGCAATGCACACACTGGAATCGATACCTAAACCCTAAACAATCAAACTTTGATTTCTAGGCAACTGCTTGACTTGGATCGCTCGGTGTCCGATTGGAATCAATTTGGATCAAGTTTTAGCATATCCATCGCTACAAAAATCAGTTGTGTATGTGAATATTTGTGCAACAATAAAGGTGTGTGACAATTTCATGAGCTTTTGTCCCATTCGATTTAGAAAACGAAACTATTTAAATCGGTTCCTTAATTCTTAGTGTTTTGATGTTAAATGTAAACCAAAAATGGGTCGGTTCCTTAATCTTTAACACCACGATGTAAATCAGTGACTTAATCCTTAGTCTCTTAATCATTAGCATGTCGATGTGCATGGAATACTTAATCTTTAGATTTCCCCCACTTAATATTTAGCTTTATGTGACTTATAATATTGGCATTAGCAGGGAAATAGCTGCATTGTATATTTACCTCTTTTTAATGTTTTATTTCATGAACTTTTTTTTTTATATATTTATATACTTTTAAATTTTGTATTATTTTATTGTTTTGTTAGTTTTGATTTCGGTTTTTTATTTGCAAAGTGGGTTCTACATATGGATTGATATCATGCTTAGACTATCTACTGTAAATTTCTCTGGTTTAATACAATATCTGACCTTTACGGAAAATAACAGAAGAACAAAAAATAAAGCCTCTTTTCTTCACCTTACTTCTGGACAAATCACGACACAGGAAGAATACCTAATAAGAGCAAGCACAAGGTCGGTCATATTATAAAAATCATAAAACCAACATGCAACCTCAAAAAGAAGAATCTATCTTGACTAAACTAATTACCTGCCATTAATAACTCCCATATATCATACGGATACAGAGGAAATGCTTTCCCCTAAAGCTATGAAAAGCAAATTATACCCATTGATTCAGTCCCAGGCATGAAAGAATGAATCTAGTAGTAGTCTTTCCTTGCAAAAGTACTGCTACCCTCCCAAAGATTTGCATTCAAGCCTTAAAGGAAATTGTCGAAGATGGAATAAAACTAGGGATTTCATTACCCATCATGATAATAGGGACATTCCTTTCCTTTGCAAATGCAAATTGAAACTTCCCGTCTAGCCTCAATATGCACACAAAAAGACCATTGTCAAGATCGCAGAGTCCAAAGTGTTTAGAATGAGTTCAGCTCATCAAACACCCTTAAATTAAAGGAAGGTATCTAACCTACACAAGGTTAGATACCTTAGAAGACCAAGCGTATTTCTCTCTTCATTCCCCATTTGAGAGGCTTTTGGATTTTTACAGTGGTCTTTTACACCGGTATTTTACAACTATAAATAGTGTATATTAATTTCTCGAGTGTGTTTCCAAATAGCCTTTCCTTTCCCACTGATCGAGTGTATAAAGACCCTTTCTCCAAACAAAGTGTGTCATACCCAGATAACCAAAACCATATTATTGGGCATTTTAGGGAATAAGAGTGTGTTCTGACTTCACAAGTACATGCAACAGCTATCAATTTAGACATTTTACTAATAGCACCTAAGACAAGTCGCTACATAGGCTAGGTTCATGCGGGGGATTTCCCACCCGTGCCCTAGGTTCATGCAGAGGAATTTTCCATATGTGACCTAGGTTCATAGACAAGATTGTATTTGCTAGGACTCTATTAAACCACTCTTGTGACCCACCATGACATATAATTGTTTCCCACCCGTGCCCTATGTTCATGTAGAGGGATATACCCATATGCTGCTATTGATTTACTTGGTGGTTCCATATGCGTATAAAGTTGCACATCCAAGGGCCCAAAGCTATTTACTCTGTGTAAGTATTGGATCCTTAGCATATCGATAATGAGTTCCAAATCCCGTTAATTATTGGGTGAAATCATCAATAACAGTTACAACTTACCCATCAATAGCAGTTGTAGCTTACCTTCGTTCTCTAGGTTCCATATCTAGTTCCATAGCTACTACCTCGCCTAGCGTGCTATCCATCTCTAGATCCATAGAAAGATCCAGTTCCAGTTGATGATCCAGTCAAAAAACCATCTTATCCAACACCAGTACTAGTACCACCAATAGCACCACTAGCACCACCACTAGTTTACCAAGTTGATGTATATAAATCATAAATACTTTAAGCCACTAATGAATCCTTGATTATGTTCCAAATCGTGATCCAAAGTCTTATCTTCGTGATCAAGTTACATATCCATATCCAGGTCTAGTAGCATCTTATTAGTTGTCGATACACTATCAAATCCATTTTAAAACTCCAAACTAACATGAGTTTTTTCATCACTAGAACACTATGGGAGCAATTTGAAAACTCTAACTTTTAACATATCACCGGTACAATATAATAAAGGTTTCCTAACCAACCTTTTATGGGTTTACTTTCTTCGTTGGTAGAGATTCAAAATACTTTATGAATTCTGTGTTACTTGAGAATGAAAACCCTCCATTTTTGTTCATGGTGTGTGAGAGAGAAAATATTTTATCTATATCTTTGTGTGTGTTACCCAAGGAAACATAACTCTATGATTTATAGGTAGGTCAGTGGGTGGAGATCCTTTCATTTATATAACCTTTGACTTCCATCCAACCTTTTCATTCACAATCCTACCTTCCTAGCCGCATAAATAAAAGGAAAAAGTTGGAGATAACTCAATTTCATCATCATAAGTCTCTTGGTCAGTAATGTCTATTACTTCATATGTATGCTCGTAATCACATCCATGTGGACCAAGGCTCTCTCCCATGTATGTTGGGATGATGATATAATATGAGAAAGGTGTTTTACCAGATTGTAAGAGTAAATCCAGTAACCCACCCCAAAAGATAACAAATTTGTAAGCATGTTGCAGTTGTAATAGCATAAATTGATTGATGCTAGGAATGTGTAGTGCACTACCACATAAACTACGATAATTATGTGTGTGAGTGCACACAAATAGAAGGAAGGTTCCCTCACCTAGTAGGATAAGTGGTAGATGAAGATAAGTAGGGATCACGTCGCCCAGGTGGGATGAAGGAATGGTGCTATGGTCTAGACCTGTAGTATACTTCGTTGGATCGACATTTTTGTGTGTATGATATCTTATTTAGGGTCAAGGGTGTGCTTCACTTTGTGTTGTTCCTCATATGTTGCTTCAGAAAACGGCTAAGTGTTGATGGCATCGGTGGATGGGGAATCATAATCTTGTAGAATGATGCAGCCACCTTTTGTAGGGAAAGAGACCATGCCTACTTGTGGTCTATTGAGATCAGACTTGATGTGCAATGTAGTTGAAGGCTAGGAGTTTGTTTCCAAGCAATGGGCAAGTGAAGTGAAGAGTATGGTAGTTCAAGTGTTGGGCTAATAAGTGATAAAGGAGGACTAGTAATTTTTTTTGTTGCAGAGAGATATATAACATTTGATAGGGTTGGGGTTTAGAGAAGGGATACTTGTTCAGGGAGCTTATCTCTCCAGCAAGCATGGTCTATTTCCATCATGAGGTATCGACACAATAGAGTAGTAGCTAGCACTTTAAGAGTTTCCCACACTGCAAGCTACCCAAGTGCCTAAACGTGGTAACATGGTAGAGAGAGATAGGAAGGTGTGCTTAATCTTCCCATGAATCTACGCATGAATTTATTGTTAGCGTCATAAAAATTGGTGTAACACCCCGGTTTTGACCACATTTGCATTTAAATAAAATGATGTAAATAATCATGGTGTGGAGCTAGGAAAAAACCCCACCATTGATTTAGTGTTATGTTTCGGCAATTAAAGTTGGGTCGATGGTATTTTTTTATGCTAGCTAAACATTAAAAATGTGGACATCATGTTAAACGACAATTTTTAATTAAAACCCACAGCCGGCTATGTCAACGCAACTAAATGAGATGGGGGCATGATTTTTCCTAAGGATAAGAGGGGGGGAATTGGAAGAGTGGGAAGAAAATTTGAAATGAGAAAAGCACCATTTCTGGAAAAACGTTTTTTAAATTTTCTTGAAGAAAACGTTGGTTTTTCCCTCATGCGGCAGTGTTTCACCTTCCCTCACGATTTGGAAGGGAAAAAAAATTTGGAAACCCAATTGGGGCATTCACACAGCAGCATGCAAGCAAAACCTATGAGTCTGAACCTTTCACGAATTTCTCCTATCCGGCAATCTATTTCATTTCACGATTTTGGTTTTCCTATTCAGAATTGTTCTCTTTCACGTTTTCTCCAGTCTACTAGTTGTTTTCCTGAACACGATTTCCCTTAATACGATTTTTGTGTCTTTGCTTTGAAAGACCAGCAAACGTTTTCGTTTTGGTATTTTACAGCAGTCAGTCTAGTACCAGCAATGCTCATAATTCATAATTACTGTGTGTATGTGTATTACTTGGCTCTGCTTACGTTTTTGTTAATTCCCAAAACTGAGATTGTTGTGTTTGGCATCTGAACTGATTGAGGAATGGAAATGGAGTTTAGATTTTCTTGATAAACCTAGTACGTGAAGGCACCTCACAGACCGATCTAGAAGGCTATTTTTCTTCCTTGCATACCCTGAATAGCATTGGAAGGGAAGGCATGACCTAAGGGACTATGTAGCAGAGAAGGGAATGCTTCCTTGTGTTGGGTGTGTAATTGTTAAGAAGTATGGCTAGATCTGGTGTGGGTGTTCATAGCTCTGGGGTTGAGCTCACTAGCTTAGCAGTCAATCTTTCCACCTCCTTGACAGCCTGATAAACCCAATTGGAAGGATGGCTTGGCTGGTAGCCTGATAAACCCATATGTTGGCTTGGTTGTGTCTCATGTGAATTTGGCTAAGTGTAAGCCACTGCTTGTGTAAATCTGATAAACCCAACTGTGTTGGCTTGACTAAATTTTAATTGTATCCTTGGCTATGGGTGAAGTCTGCTAGTGTTCCTTAGTCCTTAGGGAAGATCATACCTGTTCATTTTTCAACATTAAGCTAGCATTATTAGGATCTTTAATTGAGAGAATAAAAAGTACAGCAATCAAACACAAGAGACAATGAACACAGTGTTTTTCCTTGGGGAAACCATAAAGGAGAAAACCCCGCAACTTCCTCGGAGATAGAATCAGCACCAAAATAGAAAAATCCCCAAAACAGTAAGTGATCTCCCAACAGCAGTAATATTCTTCTTGTCTAGCCCCAGTGTCTTCTCCTTCCTCAACTATGCACTACACTTGAGTGTGGATGACTTGTGTGATAAATAGAGACTCCAATTCTCTATTTATACTAATCCCGACATGACTAAAACCCTACCAGGGCTGACCTCTACTAGGAGAGTCTAATAACCCTAGTGCCTCGAAACTGTGGGGACTTTAACCCTTAGACAATCGGAGGGTTACCCACTATGACTTGACATGACTTGTTTACATAATTGATCTTCCCGATTGAAACATCGAGGCATGACAATATGACTCAATTACATTATAGATACATCCCGGAATAAACTATGGGTTACAATACATAAGATACATAGATGAATACATTCTGAAGTTACAAATACATCAACACTCCCTCTTAACTATGAAGGTATTCTTTCGACACAATTTTCAGCACTGGTCTTCTTCTCTGCATCAACTGGATCATCTTGTCATCTGCATCTCAAGTCTTCCAAGTCTTCAAGTCATCTTCATCTTCAAGTCATCATCAATCTTCGAATCTAGATAATCTCTTGATCTGGGTCATCATGGGACATCATCACTAGATCTGGATCATCACTCGATCTAGATCATCACTGGTCATCATCACTGGATCTAGATCATCACTCGATCTGGATCATCACTGGGCATCATCACTGGATTTGGATCATCACTTGATCTGGATCATCACTATTGGATCATCATCACTGGATCTCGATCATCACTCGATCTAGATCATCACTGGCAATCATCATCACGGGTGCTATCTCACGATTCTTCTTGTCACAGGAAGTTCTACAGAGCCAGCCCTTTTTCATGTTGGTTGTAGGCCTAGCCTCCATGTAGGTCTTTCTTCAGCGCTTATATCTGACACTAAGTCAGAATGGCTCACCCAGCACTTACATCTGACCTACTCGTCAGAAAGGCACACCCAGCACTCACATCTGATCATGTAGGAACCAATCCTATAATCATATCAAAAAGGCCCAACACTCACATTCACCAGCATGATAGGAACTCAAACTACTATCATCTGTGAAATGGCTCAGCACTTACAACCACCAGCATGATAGGAACCCAAACTACTATCGTTTGTGGAAAGGCACAACACTCACATCCACCAGCATGGTAGGAACTCAAACTACTACCATATGTGGAAAGGCTCAGCACTTACAATCACCAGCATGGTAGGAACTCAAACTACTACCATCTCTGAAAAGGCACAGCACTTACAATCACCAGCATGATAGGAACCCAAACTACTATCATCTGTGAAAAGGCCACTGCACTTACATCTGATCATGTGGGAACACATCCCTCAGTCACATCAAAATGGCTCTCAGTCCTAGACTAAGGATCCCTGGCACCTCACCAGGTAGCTCCATTCAAAGAATGGTGGTAGCCCTTATATCTGACACTAAGTCAAAATGGCTTAGCACTCATATCTGACATGGGAGGAACCTAATCCTTTAGCCATGACAGAATGGCTTCAGCCCTTACATCTGATCAAGTGGGAACACATCCCTCTATCACATGAGAATGGCCATGCACTCATATCTGATCATGTGAGAACACATCTCACGGTCATATCAGAAAGGCCCTCAATCCTAACCTGAGTTAGCCTGGTACCTCACCAAGCAGCTCCATTCCAAGAATGGCAATAGCCCTTATATCTCATGTAGGAACCAATCCTACAGTCATATCAGAATGGCTTAGCACTCATATATGTCATGGAAGGAACCAATCCTCTCACCATGACAGAATGGCTCAGCCCTTACATCTGACCTGCTCGTCAGAATGGCTATGGATCTCAGCACTCACATTTGTCATGGAAGGAACCAATCCTCTCACCATGACAGAATGGCTCAGCCCTTACATCTGACCTGCTCATCAGAATGACTATGGATCTCAGCACTCACATTCGTCATGGAAGGAACCAATCCTCTCACCATGTCAGAATGGCTATGGGACTTATCACTTTCCCTTGGAGAAAACCTCGATCTGGAGAACACCAAGCTTCTCCCTGAAGTACTCGAACTTCACTCTAGCCAATGGCTTCATCAATGCATCAGCTATGTGTTCCTCCGTCACAACATACTGGAGCTTCACTACTCCCTTCTACACCATATCCCTGATATAGTGATACTTGATCTCGATATGCTTCAACTTGTCATGGAACACTGGATTCTCTGACAACTTCACGTAATTCTGGCTGTCACAATGTATACAAGTAGCATCCAACTGGATATCAAATAAATCAGACAGTAGCTTTCGCAGCCATACTGCCTCACAACTAGTTGAACAAGCTGTGACATACTATGCTTCAGCTGTACTCAGTGCCACACAGGATTTCTTCCTGCTAAACCAAGAGATCACACCAGATCCCATACTGAAGCAACATCCTGAAGTGCTCTTCCTATCGATGGCACTGCCTACCCAATCTGAATCAGCATAACCCTCCAGGTTAATCTTTTGATTCGCATCGTACTTGAGCCCATAATCAACTATACCCTTCAGGTACCTCAGAATATGCTTTGCAGCAATCAAGTGAACATTTCTTGGATCTGTCAAGAACTGGCACAAGGTGTTCACAACAAAGCAAATGTCTGGTCTCGTGTTCGTCAAGTACATCAATGACCCAATCATCTGACGATACATCGTAGCATCAACCGTCTCTGATGAATCATCACTCAATAGCTTCAGGTTTGATGCCATAGGTGTGGCCATAGTCTTGCAGTCCATCATCCCAAACCTCTTCAGGATCTCTACTACATACTTCCCTTGTCCAAGGAAGATTCCATCCGTACTCTGCCACACCTCCATACCTAGAAAGTAATGCATCATACCCAAGTCCTTCATCTCGAACTCACCAGCAAGCTTTCTCTTCGTATCAACAATCAACCCATCTGTACCTATCACAAATAGATCATCTACATATAGTAGAAGCATCACTGGGTTGCCATATTCAACCTTGTAGTGAAGGTTGGAATCTGCTTTACTCTTGGTAAAGCCCAAACTGGATAGAAAGCTGTCAATTCTGCCGTACCATCTTCTGGGTGCCTGTTTCAAACCATACAGGATTTTCTTCAATCTGCATACATGAGACTCTCTATCATGTGTCTCAAAACCGAGTGGTTGTTCTACATACACTTCCTCTTCCACTACACCATTCAAGAAAGCAGTCTTGACATCCATCTGGTGTATCTTCCATTTCATCACTGCAACCAGAGCAAGTACTGATCTGATGGAAGTGTATCTAGCTATAGGTGCAAAGGTTTCTTCATAGTCTATTCCTTCTTTTTGAGAGAAACCTTGAGCCACAAATATTTCTTTATACTTTTCAATGCTACCCTCTGCAGCATGCTTGATCTTATAGATCCATTTGGAAGTTACAACTGACTTCCCTTCTGGTCTTGGGACAACATCCCAAACATCATTCTTCATGATCGATTGATATTCTTTGATCATAGCATCCTTCCATTCTTTCCGTTCTGCCACTTCTTCATAATTGGAAGGTTCTTTATCAATAAAATCACATAGTAAAGCTACATACCCGAAGCAGGATCTGGTCCTCTTTCTTTCTCTGTGATTCTCTTCTGGAGCCCCATATCTTTCTGCACCTTGGCTAAGTTCTCGTACCCAAGTAGGTTTCCTCTTATAAGGATTCTTCTCTAGAGATAGATCTACAGGTCTTTGTGGTTCTTCAAATTCTCGATCTTCTTCTTTAGCTTCTTCATTCATCATTCATGGTTGTATCATGAATTCTGGGTGCTTCTGCTTCTGCTTCTTCAGGTTCTTCATCAGGTATCTTTATGGATTTGTTGTAAGCTGTGTCTTCATCAAATGTCACATCCCTGCTGATGTCAATCTCCTTGTATCCTGGGAAATAGATTCTGTAGGCCTTTGAGCTTTCAGAGTATCCCACAAATATACCCTTCTTTCCTGAAGGATATAATTTTGTCCTTTTCTCCTTTGGGATGTGTATGTACACAGGATAGCTGAATATTCTGAGATGGCTGACTTCTAGTTTCTTGTCAAAGAAGACTTCTTTAGGAGTCTTGTTCTCAAGTACTCTATGTGGAGTACGGTCCTGTACATACACCGTTGTTCTGGCAGCTTCAGCCCAAAGATGCATAGGAAGATCTTGATCATGAAGCAATGCTCTTGCAGCTTCCATGATAGTTCTATTCTTCCTTTTCGCAACCCCATTTTGTTGTGGATTATAAGGAGTGGACAACTCCCTCTTAATCCCTGAGTCTTTGCACAGCCTCTTGAATTCATTTGAAGTGAATTCTCCACCATTGTCTGATCGAAAAGCCTTGATCTTATTTTCAGTATGGTTCTCGATCAAGGCTTTGAATTCCTTGAATTTGTTGAATACTTCGTCTTTGTTCTTCATGAAGTAAACCCATGTCTTCCTAGAAAAATCATCAATAAAAGAAACATAATATGCATACCCGCTTAGTGAGCTTGATGACATATGACCGCATACATCAGAGTGGATGATTTCCAAGATTCCTTTTGCTTTGCTTTCGCTACTTGGAAATGTCTTCTTTGTGTTCTTTCCCTTCGCACATCCTTTGCAGACCCCATCATGTTTTGCTTGGATTTCTGGAAGACCTTCAACAGTTTTGCTTGCAATAGGTAGTGCTCTGTAATGCACATCTGCAAGCCTTCTATGCCAAAGTTCACTTGGCTCTACTGTATCATGGACCATTGCTTGTTCTGGATGGCCCTTCAATTTGTACAATCCTCCTCCTTGTTCTCCAATTACTACCGCATCATCGATAGTCTTTCCTCTAGGCCACATACTGACTTGACCATCTATGAATGCAACCCACATTCCTTTTGCATCCAATGCTGATATGGAGAGAAGGTTCTTCTCTAGTCCTGGTACAAACAATACTTTCTTCATTGTTAGAGACTTACCAGAGTCTAGTTTATATGAATATTCCCCACTACCTTTTATTGGATATTGGTAGTCATCTCCTAGTTTCACCTTGTGAGGCGATTCATGTTCTAATAGTTTTACAAAGGATTCCTTGAATCCAGTCATATGTTTGAAAGCCCCACTACCTATGAGCCAATCATCACTTCCATGAGTAATGTTACCTATGAGAGAAGAAATCAAAACATATTCATCCTCGCTTGAAGAATCTTCACTTTCATATTTGGATCTCTTCCTGGATGGTTCATCATCCTCTGCAGCATGAGCATGATGTCTTATTTTGTTCCCCTTCTTCTTATGAGAGTGGTTCTTGCTCTTAGGACAGTCTTTTGCAAAGTGTCCTTTTTCATCACATGTATAACATCTCAATCTAGATAGGTCCTCTCTATTGTTATCTTTAGAATGAGAGTTCTTACCTTTGGAGTAATCAGGATTTCTTCTTCCCTTCTTGGAGTGAACTGTGAGGGCTTGATATTCACTTCCCATCTTCTCTTCTTGGGCTGCTATCTGAGCTTCTTCTTGAGAGCATTCTTCCCATAGTCTGTTGAACTTGACTAACTTCTTTCTTGCACAAATTCCTTGGATGAAAGAATCCCATGACCTAGGAAGGCCATTCAAAATAGTCATCACAATCTCTGCATTTTCCACTTCTTCATCAACAGCTTCTAATTGTTCCTTGATCTGAGAAAACCTTGTGAAGTAGGACTGGATAGTCTCTACATTCTGAATCTTCACATTCTTCAGTTGATTCCTCAGAGTCATCTTCTGGTTTATGTTCTTTCCTTCAAACAACTTGGTTAGGGCATCAAACATAGCTTTAGGTGTCTTGAGAGAGGACACCTATGGGATAAGGTGATCCTTGATAGAATCAGCAATGATCCTCTTTGGCATAACCATCTTTTTCCTATGTAAGGCCTTTTCCTCATCTCCCTCTGGAATTGGAACCTCCTCATGGATGTAGGAGTCTAATTCATTCTCTTCCAAGACCAGGGAGATCCTATACTTCCAGGCTCGGAAGTTATCAGCTCCCTCAAGCTTTTCATCAAGCTTGGTATGATGAGATATCTTATCTGAGAACCTCAAATGGAAATACAAAAGATTTTAGATCTTACCAAGTTCAAGATGTTGGATCTGAAACTTGAGCTGAAATCCTGCAGAGCTGGTTCAGGAGCAAATTAGGGTTTTTCTTTTCCGGAGTTTTGTCCAACCAAATGCTTTGAATTTTGTCCCTAACTTTGATTTTGGGGAGGAGATCAATCCAGGCCTGGGCTCACTGAAAAATTCCTCTTCTGTGAAAAGCCCTAATTTCCGGCAGTAGTGTCGAGTCCAAAACTGAAAAACCTCAGAATTGGATTCTGCTTCGACATAAAGATGCGCCCTAAGGAGGAGAGTTATTCCACCTTACTTTTGCTGAAAATCTATGGAGGAAGATCCACAAACTAGGAAGCCATAGTTCCCGCAGCTGCACAGTGTCTTCTTATCAGGTTAGCTCTTATACCATGTTCGTTTTTCAACATTAAGCTAGCATTATTAGGATCTTTAACTGAGAGAATAACAAGTACAACAATCAAACACAAGAGACAATGAACACAGTGTTTTTCCTCGGGGAAACCATAAAGGAGAAAACCCCACAAATTCCTCGGAGATAGAATCAACACCAAAACAGAAAAAGGCCCAAAACAGTAAGTGATCTCCCAACAGCAGTAATCTTCTTCTTGTCTAGGCCCAATGTCTTCTCCTTCCTCAACTATGCGCTACACTTGAGTGTGGATGACTTGTGTGATAAATAGAGACTCTAGTTATTTATTTATACTAATCTCGACATGACTAAAACCCTACCAAGGACGACCTCTACTAGGAGAGTCTAATAACCCTAGTGCCCCGGAACTGCGAGGACTTTAACCCTTAGACAATCAGAGGGTTACCCACTATGACTTGAGATAACTTGTTTACATAATTGATCCTCCTGATTAGAACATTGGGGCATGACAATATGACTCAATTACATTATAGATACATCCCGGAATAAACATCGGGTTGCAATACATAAGATACATAGATGAATACATTCTGAAGTTACAAATACATCAACAATGCCCAGATCGGGGGTGGCAATGTTGCTGAGAGATTAAAGAGAAAACTGGCCTATGGTTGGGTGGAACGTTGCAACAACATAGTTGGTTGCGAGACAAGCTTTTTTCAAAGATAAGTATTCTTGTGTATTTAAGTTCTGCAACTGTATTTGTTTATGAATTATTATGAAATTATCATGAACATGTTGAATGATTGATTTGCTTCCGTTGTATACTTCATGTACAATGCATTATGCATCTATTTATACTTATGAATGTTTTATTTCAAGGCAATTTATATATATGTTATGTTCATGGGGATTAGATTGCTTGGGTTGATAGATGTTGTTGCATCCTCTCCGTTGAGTAAGGCTTAGGGACGTGGCAGTGTGGTATCAAACCTTTAGGTTGCAGTATTGGGCCTCTATGGGCCAAGGTTGAGCAGCTGACAGAGGTAGAATCAAACCCTGTGCTTAGCAAAAGGAAAGAAGGCCGACATGAAATTCTAAGTATGAATTTTTCTCTAAGTATTGGAGAAAATACTTCTTTGTGTGGCGGCTGAGAAATATGAAGAGATCCGCAACGGCGGCTGTTACTGTCTTTATTTTTCGACACAGCAGACGCGTTTTTTTGATTGAGCCGCAGTGGCAGCAGAAAGGAAAGGAGTGATCCATTGCAGAGGAAGAAAAGAAAAAAGTGAGCTGCTGTAGTGGATGGGTCGCCCGGAAGGAGCCGACGAACGTTGGGTGATTCAAGTCGACGAAAAATTTGTGGAAATTTTTCTAAGTATGAAAATTCGTCCATGTCGGCTGAGAAGCGCCGATTCACGGTGGGTGGAAGCCAAGAATTGAGCCACAATGACAGGTGAAAGTCATGCTTCAATCCACAACAATGCGCAAAATTTGGGATCCGATCCGCAATGGCAGGCAGAAGTCAGTCTTTGAGCCACAACAGCGGGAAAAAGTTGGGCTTCAAGCCACAACGACGGGTGGAAGCTGTGACTCAAACTCCAACGGCAGGTGTATGCTGATATTTTTACAGTGGCAGGAAAAAGAAGATCGGGGCCGCAGTTTCGGGTCGAAGTTGGAGAAAGAGTTGCCACAGCGGAAGGAAGTAGAGGAAAGAGTTGCTACAGCGGATGGAAGACGAGGAAGGAGCCGCTACAACGGATGAAACTCAAAAAGTCTTCCGATGCAGCGGCAGAAGGAAAAAGAAGATGAAGTCGATGAAGAGGTGGATGTGAAAAGAATATGGAGCTGCTATGGTGGATGGAAGATGAAGATGATGCCTCTACGGCATGTGAAATTCAAGAATTTTTTTGACGCAACAGGTGAAAAAAAAACTAAAAATTTTGCCGAAAGAGGGAATTTTAGCAAGTTTTTCAGGAGGATTTCTAGGGGTCTGAAAAGTGAAAAATGGTAGCCTATTTATGCACATGATTGTGCGAAATCGAAGTATTTACAACAACAAAAAAATTATGTGTTTTGGGCAAAGTTGTCCCCCATCGCCCCCCTTCAGACAGTCGTTCTTTGTGAAAAGAAAATTCTATGTTTTGGGAAAAGTTATCAATGTATGATTTTTCCAAGTGAAGGTAAGTAATGTATGATTCATGTGAATGTTATGCAGCTAACAACTATGTTATTAACACATTTTGCAGAATCCTAGTCACCTCAAAAAGCAGCATTCCAGATAGTGCAGTTGGGTAAAGTGAGTTGTGGTTCAACCATGAGAACCGACAACATGCATGAGGATGCACAAAACCCCAATGAGTATGAGGAAGATGCTATGGGGGAAAGTGTCCAAGTTAGAAATGTTGAGACAAAGTCTAATGGGAGAAGATTGCAAGAGACTCCCCCAGATTTTGTAGCCACCATGAGAAACCTAATGGTAGAGATGTAGAGTTACAAGGCAAATAATGAAAGATTGTTTAAGGCTCAGGAGGAGCAGAATCAATTGAATGCAGCCATGTTGTAAATTTTGACAGATATTGAGATAAATATGAACTCTGAGGACTGGACAGAAAAGCCAGAAGGGATTAAGAACACTGCTAGAAGAAGATAGATATCACCTAGTAAGTCATCTGACTCTGAAGGGTCCACTGGATATTCAATTTCTTCTTCCCATAAGAATCAAAGAAGGAGGCTCTACTAGAACCACTCACGAGATGAATTTAGGAAGGCAAATTCACCTACCTTCAATGGCGAGGCAAAGACTAGTCAAGAAGCTGAATCTTGGCTTCTAGGAATGAGGAAATATTTCCAAGTCCAAGATTATTTTGGGAATATGAAAACTAGAGATGCCATTTTCAATTTGACTGTAAGAGAATCCATATGGTGGGAGCATTTCAGACAATTAAAGTAGATCAATGAAAGGAATATTGTGTGGAAACAGTTCTGGAAGTATTTCAAGGAGAAGTACCACTCTGACAGGTACTATGACGACAAGATCAAAGAGTTCCATGAGCTAAGATTGTGACAACAAACTATGGAAGAGTATGCCAATAAGTTTTTGGAGTTGTTGAGGTATGTTAGGTACATAAAAGATGAGAAGGTGAAGATCTAGTGTTCTCTCAGTGGATTTCCTCAGTATTACAAAGACAGGATTGAGTTTTATGAACCTAGGACTCTTGAGGAAGCAATAAGGAAGGCTAAGTAATGTTATGAGAAAAGTAGAGGCAAACTAGATTACCAAAAAACAAGGAAGGAAAAAAGGAGTGAGAAGTCTGAACAAAGGAAGAAAAGTTACAAACCTTCTAACTTTAGGAATCAACAGAAGAAACTAGCACAAGTTGAGAAGCAGCCAGCTAGAGCGGTAGGAGAGAAGCCAAAATATCCATAGCAGAACAGAGGACCACTCTAATGTTGGAAATGTGGAGGACCCCACATGCGTAGGTACTATCCACTTGAGAATTAGAATGCAAGGCCAGCATACAATATTCAAGAGGTATAAATAGTGGGACAAGTAGCAAGGGTCGTACCTAGAATTTATGCAGCACCAAAAGACCGCCAGGAAGATCACCAGTCAACGGTGGTTGAAGTTCCAGGTAATATTGTTGAGAAATCTATTTATATTTTGATTGATCCTGGTTCTACTCACAGTTATATTGCTCCTAGAGTAGTGGAGGTTTGTGCTCTTAAGAAAGCGAAACATATCAAGTCAAGGTTAGTTCATCTAGCCACTGGAAGTAGGAGAAAATTTAATGAAGAGGTGGAGAAATGTCCATTGGTGATGAATGTATTGGTCACTTGTGTAGATCTAAATGTTCTACCACTTGGTTCCTATGATGTTCTCATTGGAATGGATTGGTTAGAAGCTCACAAAGTGAAGCTTGACTATTATAACAAGACTTTTGAATGCATTGATGAAGAAGGGAACCCAGTAGTTGTAAGAGGCATTCCAAAGGTAATCTCCATGAGGAAGATTTTAGCAATGCAATTAAAGAACTTTTATAGAAAAGGTTTCCAGTTGTATGCATCCCATATTGACGAGGCAGCAGAGAATGAAACTCCTAGGTTGGAATACTATCCTGTGTTGCAAGAATTCAAGGACGTTTTTCCTGATGAGGTTCCAGCACTTCCTCCAAAGATGGAACATAGATTTCACAATTGAACTTGTGCCAGGAGCAGCACCAATGTCTAAGACACCTTATAGAATCAGTACACCAGAAATGTTAGAGCTAAAGATGCAACTGCAAGAATTGTTGGAGAAAAAGTATATCAGGTCGAGTGTGTCTCTTTGGGGAGCACCAATTCTATTGTAAAGAAGAAATATGGTACACTCATACTATGTATTGATTACAGAAAGCTTAACAAAGTCACAGTGAAGAACAAATATCCCTGCCAAGAATTGATGACCTCTTCGATCAAATGAAAGGAGCAAAGATATTTTCCAAGATTGACTTGAGGTCTGGGTCCATCAGGTGAGAATCAAGGACGAATACGTTCATAAAACGGCCTTCAAAACAAGGTATGGACATTATGAGTTTGTAGTGGTACCATTTGGTCTCACAAATGCACCAGCAATGTTTATGTTCCTTATGAATAGTGTATTAATTTGTCACAGTCGTCTAGGAACTAAAAACACAATCTCACAAAGAATACAGACAGGTAATCATAAAATTGGCAAAATGGTGCTGCAATGGAAGTAGCAGTTCTGTATAATCAAATGAAAGAATGATGATACAATACAATGATCATGCTGTAAGCATGAATGCCAAAGCAATTCGAATTCCCAAGGAGATCATTCGAATTGAATGAATGGGTGTAGCTTCATTGATTGTAAGTCACACTAAACACACTAGTTAACCAACTGATCAAGTGTCGATTGAATCAATTGAGTCCTAACTGAATTCAGAGTGCAATGAATGATTGATCTAGGAACTAAAAACGTAGTCTCACAAAGAATACAGACAGATAATCATAAAATTGGAAAAATGGTGCTGCAATGGAAGTAACAGCTCTGTATAATCAAATGAAAGAATGAAGATACAATACAATGATCATGATGCAAGCATAAATGCCAAATCAATTCGAATTTCCAAGGAGATCATTCGAATTGAATGAATGGGTGTAGCTTCACTGACTGTAAGCCACACTAAACACACTAGTTAACCAACTGATCAAGTGCCAATTGACTCAATTGAGTCCTAACTGAAGTCGGAGTGCAATGAATGACTGAGTCTAATTGAAAGTAGCTTAGACGCATGTCATTGCATGCCAACCAACAAGTGGTAGCGCATCAATAACTCCAATGAACCCCGATGAGGTTAAGTAAAGTCAACTGGTCATCAGAAGTGGTTGTAGGTGCCTGTGTTAGCTCCAGTTCATAAATAATCATTAAAAATAATTAAATAACGAATGGAGGCACCTTCACCACTTAACTTAACTAATTGTAACCATCAGTTATCAATTAGGTGCATTTATGACACTCAGATCACTCCCGGAGTGCTCCAATTGGCCTCCCCGAATGAAGAAGGCTTGGGTGTGCTCATGCTGATGTCATAGAGTGCTCCTCTGATGTCAATTAAGTCAATAAAACTTAAGATAGTGGTTTAACTAGGCCAAATTGACCAAATTAAGTGTGCGTGGTGGGTAAATGTCTCCAACACCCCCCCTTAAGCTATACTCAGGAGAAGTAGAAACATAAAGTGCCTGAAATTCTAGGGCCCCAGAAACAAAGGCCATAGGTCACCCTGTACAATAAAGTAACTGCTTAATATAACCAAGGAAACAGGGAAAACCTCATGGGAAAAATGCCCCCCCTCAAACTATGCAGTAAATCAAGAATTGGTTCTTCTATGCAGCGGCATCCTGAGACTGTGCATGTGAACCTATGAATCCAAACTAAATGAATATGTCTGGAGGAATCTTCCACTTTGGAAGAAGAACAATGCACTCAATTGAATCAGAAATATAAACATTTGCACGGTGAAAACTGGACCCATGTAGAGTAGCTGAAATCATCTGAAGAGAGAGCAAAGGTTCTTGAGGATTCGAACCATGTGTGGAAAAATCAAGAAAGTGATATGTTGTATCCTTGAACAGAAAACCATGAGTGGTAAAATCAGCCCCAAATCTTAGGAGCAAGTGTCCAAGCGGATGCAGAATGTCTTCCTCTTTACTAGTTCTGTGAGGAGATGAGCATGTGACCAAAGGTAGAGAATCCCTGGGACTGTGGAGAGAAAATGCTTGAGCTCCATTATCTGATATAGCTTCAGAAATAGCTAATGATTCATAAAATAAAATATCAGCAACCTCATATGAGGAAACTAACACCAAATCCCCATCAGCAGTTTTGAAGAGAAAGTGCGGTACTTGATTTTTCACACCGGAATTGGTGAGAGCAGCTACAAGCATGACTGAAAGATCTTGGATTTTAAAATATGAACCAAATAATATCAGATCAGAAAGTAAATCAGATCTAAATAAG
This sequence comes from Pseudotsuga menziesii, assembly GCA_001517045.1. Lineage (NCBI taxonomy): Eukaryota > Viridiplantae > Streptophyta > Pinopsida > Pinales > Pinaceae > Pseudotsuga > Pseudotsuga menziesii. The sequence continues at coordinate 233,227 of LPNX010515611.1, forward strand.
TTCACAACAGATCCAAAACTATGAAAAGAAATCAAATCTCCAGCAGCAGTTTTGTAGGAGACTTGCGGTACTTGTTTCTTGACATCGTTGATGAGAACAGCTACAAGCAGTAATGAAAGATTATGAATCTAATATATTAAACCAAGTAATATCAGATAAGATCTAAATAATATCATATCAGATCCAATAATTTTAATATTAGATTCAAATAAATGGTTAACCGAGACAGTGGATGCACAGCTTTCTTCTTCTTCAAAATTCTGAATTTTGGTGCATGCAATCCTGAAGGAATTTGCTGGAAGATATAGGAAGATCTAGTGAATGGATCGCTCTGGTAATCTGATATTTCTTCCAAAATATCCAATTTATCACATATTTTCACACCAGCAGCAACATTAGAGGAAGAAAAATCAAATTTCTCTTCACTTTCAGAAGTAATCACTGGTAAATTTTGCACAGAATTCAAAGGAAAATCACTGGTGAATGTTTGCATGGAAGTGCAGCAACATTTTTCTTCAATATCAGAGATTTGAATGTCTTCTTCTGTTTCATAAATATGAGGAGATGAGATATCATAGATCTCATGAACTTTCGGAGCATCAGGAGAAGGAGTCACTGCATGGAGACTTTCTTCAATTCGAATTGACTGTGTAGAAGTTTATGCTTCATCTTCATCTTGAAAAACTTCATCAGAGAGAGTAGAGGCTGAGAATTTTGAGTAAAGAACTCTTGTGGTGCTGGATGTGATCTCCAAAGTGCTATTATGATCCTCATTGTGCTTGCCAAAGGTTCTGCCCAATTTTGTCCAAAGATCCTTTGGGTATTCAGCAGAACCAATAAGGTAGCGCAAGCTAGGAGAAAGGGCCAGACATATTGCTCCAAAAGCTCTATCACCGTCATTTAGCCAGTCATTCTCATTCTCATAAGACTCTTTTCCAAGTTCAATAGACACCTCATAGATATCTTTTCTCTTCAGAGATGCAATCATCTTCAACTTCCATTCTGAATAGCTTGTGAATGGGGTGAGAAGAGGGACTAATGAGTCCATTCAAAGTTGTGCCTGTTAAAACATACAAATCACAACAAAAAAGGGGCACCATAAGGTCAAACATCCTGCACATTTCAGGCTTTCATCACACCCAGCATAGTTGATCAGGCAAGCTTGACCAACAATTTCCTTACTTGGGGTATTAAGTGGTAAGCCTTGGCTTCTGGTGCAGTGCTGGAACTTTGAGCTTTGCTCAATTTTTCATGCAAGATTTGTCAAAAACCTTGTTTTTGAGAGATCTGAGCTTCGTCCCGTTGTGAGCTCTGATATCATATTAATTTTTCATAGTGGTCTAGGAACTAAAAACACAGTCTCACAAAGAATACAGACAGATAATCATAAAATTGGCAAAATGGTGTTGCAATGGAAGTAGCAGCTCTGTATAATCAAATGAAAGAATGATGATAAAATACAATGATCATGTTGCAAGGATGAATTCCAAAGCAATTCGAATTCCCAAGGAGATCATTCGAATTGAATGAATGGGTGTAGCTTCACTAACTGTAAGCCACACTAAACACACTAGTTAACCAACTGATCAAGTGCCAATTGACTCAATTGAGTCCTAACTGAAGTCGGAGTGCAATGACTGACTGATTCTAACTGAAAGTAGCTCAAACACATGTCATTGCATGCCAACCAACAAGTGGTAGCGCATCAGTAACTCCAATGAACCCCGATGAGGTTAACTAAAGTCAACTGGTCATCAGAAGTGGTTGTAGGTGCATGTGTTAGCTCCAATTCATAAATAATCATTAAAAATAATTAAGAAAATGAATGGAGGAACCTTCACCACTTAACTTAACTGATTGTAACCATTAGTTATCAATTAGGTACATTTATGACACTCAGATCACTCCCAGAGTGCTCTAGTTAGCGTCCCCAAATGAAGGAGAAGGCTTGGGTGTGCTCATGCTGATGTCATATAGTGCTCCTCTGATGTCAATTACATCAATAAAACTTAGGATAGTGGTTTAACTAGGCCAAATTGACCAAATTAAGTGTGCAAGGTGGGTAAATGTCTCCAACATAGTGTCTTCAACAGGTATTTGGAAAAATTCATTCGTATTTTCCTTGATGAAATTCTTGTTTATTCTAATAATGAAGAAGAGCATGAAGAACATTTGAGACTAACATTGCAATTGCTCAGAGAACATCAGTTGTATGCAAAGTTGAGCAAGTGTGACTTCTATAGGGATATAATTCAATACTTGGGTCACATTATTTCAGAGGAGGGTATATCTATAGACCCTGAGAAGATTGAAGCTATTAAGAATTGGTCTACTCCAAAGAATGTGACAGAGGTAAGATATTTTATGGGGCTTGCAAGATACTATAGGAGATTCTTTGAAGGATTCTCCAAGTTTTCACATGCTATCACTTCTTTGCAAAGGAAGGGGATAAAGTTCGAATGGACCCCGAAGTGTGAAAAAAGTTTCCAGAGGTTGAAGTATCTTCTCACAAGTGCACCAGTCTTAAAAGTTGTAGACCCAAAGAAATTTTTTCGATATGTATGGATGCACACGGGGAAGGACTTGGAGAATTTATTATGCAATACAACCATGTGATATGTTATGAGTCAAGAAAATTAAAGGAGCATTGTTACATCTGATTTTACCACACATGGTAGATCACATATTTATGGCCTTCCCTATCCCTCTGCAGACTCTTTGGACCCCATGGACCAATATTCTACCTTTGATGTTTCCAATATCATCTCTAAAAACACCTATTATTTGTTGTACGCGACTATTAATCCCTTTCTCGTGTATATACGCGGATATTGACCTTAAACCCGCGTACATCGGGATGTGTGCAAAAGGCCAAATATTTTTGGAGTTTTCCTTGATGTGTGTTCGAGTCACTTGTCTCTTGGCCTTCCATATGCCTCAAGATCACTCATATTTGACCCTCCATTTCCCCTTTGGAGTATTATATAAGGAGCCCCTTGGATACATTGAAGACGGAGGAATTGAAGAGAAAGAAAACTATAGTCCATTGTTGCCATAGCTTACTTGTACTTAAGTCTGCATCCCTTTGTCCCTTGGAGCATTTTGTGTTCTTCCCAAGATTTCCTTTGCTTGTGAGCTTGCTATCGAGAGATGGAGGATTGAGGTGGTGGAGGACCAGGTGGAGGACTTGGTTTCTCTGGTTCACAAATGTTCCGACAAAGGTTGTCACTTGTGTAATCTCTAATTTTACTAATAGAAATATCTTTTCTTGTCCAATGATGTGCATTTAAATGAATATTGAATCCATGGATGTGTTTAATTACATATTCATTATTGATTATATATGCTAGAGTAGGCCTAACACTATATTATATAGCATGCTTGCCTTGTTTACTGTTGTTGAGAGTGAATTGCTAAAGTAAGCAGGATTAGAAAAATCTCAACAGGGATCTACTTCAATCGTCCGGAATAAGGTATGATTCGATATCCTTTAGTGTTACATGTTTATTTCTCTGGCATATTGCGAAGGGATTGATTTTTGCAGTTTCTATGTCTATTGTGGGACACCCCAAGCCCTAGGAAGTTTCTCTCCATAACAGAATTGGCGATCATATTGGGGAGGTTCCTAGTTGTTTTTCTTTGGGGGGTTTTTGGCATTCAATGTGCTTGAATTGCTCTGATTTCTCTGTTTCTGTGTCGGATCTAGGGGCATGTTTTCCCAGTAGTGTCCTGTAGGAGTAAATTTTGTCTCAGCTTTTCTATTTACCTGATTTTTCTCTCTTTTTCTTCCTCTATGTGGGTTTTGCTTTCACGGTCGTGTGTACACGCAGATTTTCCTGGAATAGTCGCATATGTATGCAGGTTTACTGACAACTGTCGCATATGCCCTGATTTTTTGCTTTTTTGGGAAGATTAAGTGTTGTTGGGTGAGTTTGGATGATTTCTGAGTCTTCTTGGATGCTTCTAGAGTCTGTATCTATCCTCTGTTTTTTACCAGAAACTCTTTTTAATTTGATTTTTGAAAATGTTCTTGTCATTTCAATTTCTACTTTTTGTTTTGATATTAGTGCATTAGGCCTCTTTTACCTTGGTGCTTTTCTTGGCTGTTGTTTGTGAATGGTTGCAGAGTCTGAGGGTTGTAGAGTCATATTTTTTCTTTTTATCTCTTTTAATTCAAAAATACAAAAACATTTTTCTTTTTGCATAGTTATGCATTGTTTTCATTTTGCATTAGAATGGTACTTGCATTAGGTTTTCTTGGTGAATGTTAGTCAGATTTTCATATAGGAATGGTTGTATATACATTTGAAGGAAAAAAAATTGCACTTCACGTAGTAGCATACCCTGTTTTTCATTCGACACTGTGCATTTGCATTGATTGTTAGGTGTGCATTTTACTTCTTGTTGCATCATAACTTCATTAGTTGAATGTCCATTTACCCATTGAGTAATAAAGCCAACTAAAATCAAATCATAATAAAATGAATTACACTCTTTTCTTTACTAGGGTGCATCAACAAGATTAGGCTTTAGGGTCTTGGAATAGTTCATTGTAAGTTAATTCTCCAAGACCACTAAACAAAACAATTAGGTGTCTGTCCAGGTGAGAGTGTGAAATCCTTTATATAATTAGTGTTTCTCAGGATCCTCCTCTTACAAGGGATTTAAGCATGATTTAGTGTGAGAAATTATGATTAGGATGACCCCTGATTGTGATTGATTAGCACCGGAGATATTTCCTGGATTGTATTTCGTATCTGGGGGCCTTTGAGGTATTGGCTAGTGCACCCCTGGGGTACTAGTTGTGCTTTCAGTCTTCTGGCTTTGTTACCCTACCCATACGGTCAATCCCGCCTGTGACTGTCTGCCTGAGAATTGATTATATTGAGGTGACCTTAGTTTCCTTACCTAGGTTATCAAGGCGGTATTTCTATAGGTTATTCTGCAGGTGTCCTGGCCAAGTAGAGGTCGGACAGCATAGTCGCTATATGCGTTGAAGTTGAGGGCCACTATAATTGGTTATGAAACTTTGCTTATTGTGTATGGGAGTCTCAAGCCTCTCCTAGGCGAGACATACCTACTTCATTTGGGAGCTCACATATCCTACCCTTGGTTTCCTTGTGATTTGGATTTACATTTTTAGGTGTATGCTCGGTGCACGCTAGTTTGCCTAGGGTTTGCGTAATTACATTGAGTCTTTTTATTTTTTGAGTCATTATGGATTTGAGCACGACACCTCATCGTTCTCATTGTTTAGCAGGACTTCCACCTTCCATGTCTCCTCCTCCTTTGGGAGAGGAAACCAAACAGTCTAGGCGGACTACTTCTCACTTTGATTCACACACCATGGGAGATCATGAGGATGAGATTCCAGAGATGTCCTCTCCACCTCATGAGGTTGGGGAGGAAGATCCTACTAGCACATATGATCCACCAAATGAACAACCTTCATGATCTGGTTATGATCCCTCATTCACAGGTCATCGGTATTGGTTTCCGGACGACAAGACTCACTATGAACCCACAATCACTAGTCATGTTAGATATGGCATGCCTGATATCTCTGAGCTTGATCTGGCACATTGTGTCGAGTCGAAATTTGGCCTTGGCACTACCCCTGGGGGCGCTCCCATTCCTTTCCATGTAGAGAGGTTTGGGGGCACTAGTCACATTGCACCTTCCATCCCTATGGTGGAGGCATCTTCACATGTTCCTCCTAGGCCTAGTGTTAGTAATCCTATTTAGATACCAGGACTGAGACGAGTGAACATTAGGAACACCACTTACATTCCTTCACATGTCCCTTCGTCTTCAAACCTCGTTCCTTTGAATGTGTTTGTAACAACCCATCCTCCCCCTAACTCACGTGGGCCTTCATGCCAGAATGTTAATACTAGCCATGTTCGTTCTGTGACTGCTAACACAGTAGTATCCTAGATTCGAGTACCTCCTGTTGTGTCAATAGGTCATGTACCTATTTCTGGATCATCTCATGTTCCAGCTCATGAAGCTCCCCATATACCTAACTATGGACCATCTCATGGTACATACCATGGAACACCTTATGTATCTTTTCATGGACATTCTTATGGACCACAGTATGGACAAAACTATCAACCGTATGGGTACAGGTATCAACAACCCTCTTACTCTTCTAATTATGGCTTTGTAGCACCTCCTAATCAAGGTACCCCGCATCATAATGCTTCCATGCAGCCCTTCATGGGTCAAATGGGAGGAGGTTATTATGGCCAAGGCCATGGTATTTATAGAAATCAACCTTACATGAATCAAAACTACCAGGGAGCATGGCATCGACTGGCTCAACCTAGGCTCCAATTTCTTGCAACATTGAACTTAACCGATTTGTCTTGATTGATGAATGATCCTATGGCTGGAAGTCCCTACCAAGATTCCTTCAGACATTCCCAAGTTCTAAGATAAGACTGTTGAATATCCTGGTGAGCATGTCACCACTTTCCACCTTTGGTACTCTTCCAATTCCTTACACGACAATTTTATCTATTTGAGGCTATTTTAATGCACCCTCACGGGTCCTGCGAAGAAATGGTACATAGAGTTACCAGGGGGATTTATACTACATTTGATGACATTTCCATGACCTTTCTTAATCATTTCCATCTACCTGTACGTTACGACGTCGATACCGAACTCTTGTCGACCTTTCAGCAAGACAAAGCCACACATATTTCAGATCATATTCAAGAGTGGAGTAGACGGAAATGGCTAATTAAAGCCTTTATGCCACCAGATTTTCTTATTGAATGGTTCCTCAAATCATTGTTACCTTACATCGCGAAGGATGTTTCTACATTTGGAGTTCACAACGAGAAGCAATCTATCTTTAGGGCTCAAGAGTTGGATTTGATCTATGCTCAATCTGGACTTTTGTATGAGATTATACCAAATGCTCCAAGATCCAATTTTGACCCCAAGGTCAAGCCTGGGCCACATGCCGATGGTATTGTTGGCTCTACAAGTACAAAACCTACGGACTCGGTTACAAAACAAGTGAGCCAGTTATCGATTAACCAGTCTACGCCGAGACAAGCTATGGCTTTGTCTCAACCTACCTAATCGGTGAGTGTACTCTTCGTGCAATTGTCGAACCTGAAAGGCAACCATCAGCCTGGAAGGAATAAGAAAAAAGAAAAAAATAATCGTAACGGTGGGAATAACAACGAAAATGATAATAATAATAATGACAAGAACACTAATAATGTTGGGGGGGAAAAGCATTCTAAACGTAAGGTGAAGTTTCCTTGTAAGTTGTGCAAAAACGATCACCTCACTCACTTGTGCCCTCATATGGAGGATGCCTCGAAGTTCATAGCACAGGGCCCAGCTGTGTTTACTAATCCTTTACCCATAAATCAAAATATGAACTCGAGGACCGTGGATCCTGGTTTTGCATCTGGTGGAAATCAAAATCCGTCGGAGGCCACTAGTGGTCATGGTTGTATCAACATGGTGCACACTGCTAAAATTATGACTCGTATGAAAGATTATGGTTTGTCACAACCAGAATTTGGGAAAGAACCTTCCCCACCCAAGAGCCCTTTGCGAATCAAAAAACCTACGGATAAACCTGAAGCTCCACCTCTCATTCCTAAGAGGTCTTAAGACATTCAGGGCACAATCCTAATGCCCAAGCCACCCAGAACTATTCAGTTGTCGAGGATTTGGGCTAGACTCCTTGTGCGATGTTCGCGTTAGAAGTGCTTCAGACTTATCCTCCGCAGAGGAAATCCTTATTGTCTGCTCTTGGGGTTAGTGACGATAGCTCTTCTTCCATTATCAAATTTGAAACCATGGGAGTACAGCCTCGCTTTCCTTATTACATGTCTCTTTTGATTCATGTAGAGTGTCTTAATAACATCGTCATGTGTACTATCATTGATGAAGGCGTCGTTTCTTATGTGATGTCTTTGTCTTGTTGGAAGGGCTTAGGTTCTCCCGTGTTGTATCGATCTACCAACATGTTGACAGCTTTCGATGGTAGATCATTTCACCCGCACGGGATACTTCCTTCTCTAGAGGTCCAATTGGGAGGGAAGACCATTGCGATCGAGGTCAAGGTGGTTGATGCGGCCCTTGACTACAACCTTTTGTTGGGTAGGAATTGGATGTACAGTATGCAAGTCATAGCTTCTTCCCTATTTCGAGTGATATGATTTCCATTTAATGGGAATATTGTTATGATTGATCAAAATTCATTCCATAATCCAAGTGTCAATGCATCATCTCAGGAGCTTCTATCTCAATTATCAATGATTCTCAGCCAGCAACTAGGAATGTGGGCGTGGGTATGTATCCTTCTCTTATGGGAACCTTTAGTTCTCATGTGCCCGTTCTTGTGATTGGGTCTAGTTTTGGTGGGGCTTCATCCTCATCGAATTTGGTTTCTTTTCACACTACCCATATGGAAGATCCTTGGATTCTTCCTTCACCGAGTACTTTGAGTGTGCCTATCGAGACAGATGTGTCGTTTCCTGCAACGATGGTGGCGTATCAAGTGAACCTTGATCAAGTTGCAGAGCCTAGTCCTTCCTCTTCGCAGACGGAGGAGGAGGACCCGCATGTGCTGCCTGCATGGGCACTAGATTCATCTCACTCACATGATTTCCTCGATGATGTTTTTCCATCGGATGAAGCTATTCTTGAGGCCATGTCTAGGGTTGAGCAACCTTGGGAAGAGTTGCATCATCGATCGTATTTCCTTCCTAAGCTCGATCATATGGAGTGTGATGACTTTAGGGAGATTCTTAGCGATAATATTGGTAGCCCCATGGTCCCATTAATCTCTCCCGGTCAGATGGCTAGTGGGAACATGGCTAACTTGTAACCAACAATTCCTATCAATATTTCTCATGATCCTGGCAAGGTTGAGAATGTCTACATTGGGGCGGGTTGTTCCCCCGATGAGATCAAGGAGTATACCGAGATGTTTAAAGAGTTTCATGACATTTTTTCTTGGTCATACAAAGAAATTCCAGGTATAGACCCTCATATTGTCGAACATGAGATCAAGACCTATCCAGATGCAAAATCGGTTCAACAACGTTTGCGTGCTGTGAATCCTAGAAAAGAACCCGCCATTAAAGTTGAGATAGAGAAACTACTTAAAGTTGGTTTTATCTATCTTGTTCCCTTGACAGAGTGGGTTTCAAATCCCGTTTCGGTGGATAATAAGAAGGGAGCAATCTGAATATAACTGATTTCCATGACTTAAATCGAGCCTGTCCTAAGGATAATTTCCGCACACCATTTTTTGACCAAATTTTGGATGAATGTGCAGGAAGTGAGGTATTTTCCTTTATGGACGATTTTTCTGGATATAATCAAATTCATATTAAGCCCAAGGATCAACACAAGACCGCATTTATTTGTCCTTGGGGTACTTTTTCATATCAGAAGATGCCCTTCGGCCTTAAAAACGTCAAAGCTACATTTCAGCAGGCCATGACCTTAATCTTTCACAATCTTAAAAAGATTATTGAAGTATATTTGGATGATCTCACTGCTCACTCTCATTTGAGGGTGTGTCATGCATATCATTTGAGATTAGTGTTCGAAAGATGCAGTCATTATCAAGTTCGTTTAAATCCTCATAAGTGCATCTTTTGCATGACTGTTGGTCGTTTACTAGGATTCATCGTATCCAAGGAGGGTATTAGAGTCTATCCCTTAAAGGTTGAGGCAATACTTCAATTGTCTCCCTCACTTAATATTAGACGCCTTCAATGTTTACAAGGCATGGTGAACTTCTTGCGGAGATTCGTGGTTAATTTTTCCAACTTGACTAAAGGCTTTATGCATCTTTTGAAGAAGGACACCCCTTTTTACTGGGATGAGCAAGCCCATGAATCTTTTGATGCTCTTAAGTGAGCCTTAGCAACAGCCAGCGTGCTTAGTCCACCAGACTGTAGTCGTGACTTCTTGATTTATGTGGCCGCGTCTCAGGAGACAGTTGGTGTGGTTTTGGTTCAGGAGGATCAAGAGCTCCATGAGCATGTCATATATATTTGAGCCAAAACCTTATAGATGCGAAACTTCGCTATTCCCATGTGGAGAAGCTAGCCTTAGCCACCATTCATGCGGTTTAGCGTTTGAGACATTACATTATCCTTTGCCAAACTTTGGTCATAGCTCATATCAATCCATTTCAGTTCATCCTTGATAGAGGGATGATTGGGGGAAAATATAATAAATGGATTGTCATTTTTCAAGAGTTTGATCTCGAATTCGTTTCGGCGAAATCGAAAAAATCGTTAATCTTTGTGGAGCTTATACCCAATTTTCCAAATTTGGAGGAGGAGGAGGTTTATGAGGATTCTTTTTTCGATGAGCATATATTCCACATCTCAACTATGGACCCTTGGTACGGGGATATCATCATGTATTTGCAAACATTGAAGGTCCCTACTCACCTCTCATACGATGAGTGGCGACGATTACGTCATGTAGCTAAGAACTACCTCATAGTGGATAACACTTTGTATCGCTGTGGGGTAGATTCCATTTACTTCATTGTTTAACCCATGTTGAGGCTGAGGTTGTGCTTAATGATTGCCATGGAGGGGCATGTGGTGGTCATTTATCTGGGCTTTCTACAGCCCAAAAAATCTTAAGAGCAGGCTATTTTTGGCCATCTATCTTCAAATATTGTGTTAATGCGGTCAAGAAGTGCCACCCTTTTCAGGTGTTTGCACATAATATGTGCTCGCATCCAACCCCATTTCATCCTATTGTCACCACCGGTTCCTTCACCAACTGGGGGATTGATTTATGGATTTCAACCCAGCTTCGGCTGGGGGGCATCATCATATTATTATGGCTATCGATTACTTCATGAAATGGGCAGAGGCTATGCCCATAGTTAAATATGATGGTGAGACAGCCGCGCATTTCATTTCCAACCAGATTATCACCTGGTTCAGCATTCCAAAAGAGCTTATCACTGACCATGGTAGGCACTTTCAGAATAAAATGATCAAAGAATTGGCTTCCAAGTTAGGATATAAGCAAGAGCACTCCTCTTCTTATTACCCTCAAGCGAATGGACAAGTTGAAGTAGTGAACAAATCACTTAAGTCTATTCTTCAACGAACCATCACACAAAGAAAGAATAATTGGTATATCATGTTGTATGCTGCTTTGTGGGCCTATAGAACCGCGGTTAAGACTACCACCAGTTTTTCTCCCTGACAGCTTGTGCATGGGGTGGAGTTTGTATTACCGGTTGAATGCGAAATCCCTTCTCTGAAGCTAGATGTGGAGCTTTTACCAGACACTTCTGCATTAGAAGAGCGTTTGGTCCACTTAGAGAAGCTTGATGAGCAGCGCCAAGATGCCTTAGTAGCTCTAGAGGTTAACAAGCATCACGTTAAGGTCCAATATGATAAGTCTGTCCATCTGAGGAAGTTTAGTGAAGGTGACTTGGTCCTTTTGTGGGATCAAGCTAAAGGACCCTTGGGGGCAGGGAAATTTAATCCCATGTGGCATGGTCCTTATGTGTTTAAACGATTCTTAGAGAAAGGCACCTATGAGCTGGTCAATTATGAAAGGACAGCCTTGGCAGAGCCTAGAAATGGGCTCTATCTTAAAAAATACTATGCATGATCTTCAGCCAGGGCTGATTTTTGTATATTATTGTACAGTTTTGCATTACATAGTTAGGTTTTCTTATGGTGATCAGGTTTGTTGATTAGATTTCATTTCTTATGGTAGATGTTGATGGAGTATTCCATTTTCATAGGATTCACCGATGGTGCTAGCCGCCACACTCAAAACTTATCTTTGGCTACTTGGGTGATCTATACTCCTTTGGGTCAAGTATTGTCTTCAGGAGGCGTATGTTTACGACCTTCTTCAAACAATGTTGTTGAATATAGTGTCGTCATTGAGTTATTGCATGATGCCATTTCACATGGTGTTCATTCTCTTGAGGTACGTCTTGATTCGCAGTTAGTGGTTTCACAGCTTAATGGCTTGTATCGTATTAGGGATCCAACATTTTTACGAAAATTCTTACATGTTAGATTGCTAGAACGATAATTTGAGAGTATAACATACATTCATGTTCCAAGAATTATTAATCAAGTTGCTGACTCATATGCTAACTATGTGTTAGATTGGCATTTGTTTCATAGACCATAAGTGTATCACAAACACATTTTACTCACATGTAAATAAAATAAAATCAATCATCATAAAAAAAAATTCATTAACTTCAAAAAGTGACGTCATAATACATAAGTGTCATATACAAAATTGGGGCTTCCGAGCCACCAAAATATACTACACGGTCATACAAAATGTATACACCCAGGCCTCTAAGCCTGAGGTGGAGGAGGGTGCTGATCATGTTAGCACACTACGGCTCTAGCTAGCCGGAGAAATAGTCAAACCCATGCTCGTGGTACTCCCACCACCTGGGGCTGCATGGCCTCAGGCAAGTCCTCGACATGTGCCATGGGTACTCTATGTGTCAAAAGAACAAAGTTCGTGTGGATGCTTTGGAGCGTCTGCTCCGCATCCACACCCATAATATCATCTCCTCTTCCCCTTCGTTAATGACGAGGAAAGCCATCTGGCCGACATGGTCCTACATCTGCATATACATGACAGATTGTCACTATGTGTTGTCACACCAAAAACATGTCTTTTGAGTTCCATATATCAAAAAACACAAAAAAAATTAAATAATTCAAAATTTAAAAAGTGGGTTTGGGATTCTTTACCTATGTCTCCATGAACCGCTCCTAGTGGTAGGGGCATATATGGGTCTCCACAAAAGTCTATCCCTGGGGTAGTCATCTATGGCGACGATCTGTCTCTACCACCATGGAAAGAACTCTGCTAGGTAAGGCTTAGCCACCCTACCACCTCCGAGTCTGTGCATGACATTCGCCTAGCCTTGCTGGGATGGATCCCAAACTCCATGTGGAGCAATGTCCACTCTAGGGCTTAGCCCTGGCACCTGCTCAAAGAAAAATGTGCTCAGTATACTACCGAACCCAAATTTTCGCACTCTACCCATCTTGCAGTCACTGAGCTGTTGTTTCATGTTGCTCAGCAGCGTAGTACTACAGTCATATACTGTAGGTCACATGCACTCTACTGCATAGAACATCATTGGTAGTGAGGCCTGGTGGAGTGAAGCCAACCCTGCAATCCTTCCTAGTGTCAAAAGTATGGCTTTCAGCCCCAAAATCTAAATAGAGTTTGTCGGGATTTGACTGCCAACCTTTTTCGTATACAGAAAGCAGTACACAACAATGTACTCATCTATGGTCAGCCCGCCTCTAGTCCCACGGGATCGGAGGTTCACCATCTCCCCTCCTCGGGACAAACCTATGATGAAATATATGTCCTCAACCTCATTGTTGAGCGACATCCCATCTATATGAAATGTTTCAAACTCTGGATCCCAATAGGCTACCAGTAGCTGGAGTAGTCTTGGTTTGGCCCTCGGGCTGCCAAGACACCAAAACTTGTACAAGCCACATGCCCGTAATGCTTGTTGAGCCATAAGATCACCTTGCACAGCTTCCTCAACATTACCATGCTCTCTTTCTCTCCACTCTAGCACCATCCTACACAAAAAACCAAGTTTTTTATCAGTATTTGCCTATTAAAACCTTGTTTGCGGCCCTGTACACGATTGTTTTCAAAACAGCCGCATATGTACGCGGATTGTTAGGAAAAATATTGTCTTGAATAGTTTACCTAATATTTAATTATCGACCAGGGTTTGTAAGCTTGGAGTTGCTACAAAATATATGCAAAGGCAGAAGGATTCCTAAGATGTCGTGGCAATATTTTAAAAAACATAAATCAAAAGATCTTTGAAATAAGAAGCAAGGACTCCTAATAATTCAACAGTTAAGAAGATTAAGCTAGAAGACTAGACTAGTGTAGTATCCAGTTATACTACTCTACTTTATACATACTTGATGCAAATAAAAACAAGATAACAAACTATCCCTTAAAACCTATTCTACTACTTTAAACAACTTTGAAAACTAACTATACTAAGAAAGACTTACAGAATTACATCGACTAGAATATAGAACTAAGGATATACATGGCAATTCAGACTAATTCCACTCTTCTGGATTGTTTTGGGGATAAGCATTTACAGTGACTAGGACAGGGGTAGGAGGAGAGTCAAAGTGGCTTTCAAAGGAAGTATAAAAACTACAGGGAATTAAGTCTAACTTTACCTCTACGAAAATATGTAAACTAAGGAATGTCCAACTGCAAGTAATGGTAAACATAGTTCTTTTATATCATGGACACTTATTAATAATGCAAAATAAAATACCTAACCAAGAAAACCTGATGATGATCTAAATTCTTATTTAATAACCATCTAATCTGAAAAGAACAACTTCTATTGATGACTGATCAAGATATCTACCAACTTATAATTAACTTTAAATCACATGTACAAAAAAAGAATGAATTCAAGCTAATATAATCACATGGTAAAAAGAATTAAAGGCTTAATAAATACTCTAAATGATTTAATCACATGGTCTAAAAAGAAGTATAATTACTGTCTAACTATCCTTAATCCAAACCTGCTCAAAGAACTGAAGAAACAGACCTAAATTATGTAAAATATGCTAACGAATGTATGAAAGACTGAACAACAGTTCAGGTTGACATGGCAGTCTGTATAACAAGCCAAACAGTCTCTTTGTATGACAGTCTGTATACAAAAATACTAAAAAGTTTACAAAATTGATTAATCTAGATGATTTAGGCCAGCTGACCTATGCATGTAATAACTAGGATGTAAATATAAGAGGTTAAACCTATGTAACAACTAATTCACATAGACTTTACAATTCATAACTCAAACCTGTTTACCCTACAAGATAATACAATTCATAATTTAAAAGCATTATTACCTAAAGATTTGAAAGGAAACTAGAGATTAAATAAATGCAGAACATACTAAGAACTAACAGAATTGAAACTAACTATAATGAAATTCTACATTATTGAAAGAAATTTTAATCTATTATCATTGAATCAACTAATAACTAGAAATACATCAAAAGAATTACAATCCAGTTTATATGCAAATGCATCAAAAGGAAGTTTACAGTCTAATCTATATGGAAAGGAATTCAATCTAGTCTGTAAGCAAATGCAAAAAGAAATTCACAGTCTAATCTCTATGAAAAGGAATGACAATCTAGTCTATATGCAAACGCAAAAAGAATTCACAGTCTAATCTATAGGCACATGCATTAAAAATAAATTACAATCTAGTCTAATAAACTGGAAATGTAACAGAAGAAATTGCAATCTAATATATATGCAATTGCTTGCCAATTAAAATGAAAGACTATATAAGCATCATAACATTAAAAATGGAATCTAAACTATAAGCATCATAAGACTAGAATGAAATCTAAGTTACAGGAAACAATATAAACAATTGCAAAAATGAAATTATATGAACAAAATTATGCTAATTATAAAAAGGAAAGAGACTATATGAAAGATAAAAAAATCTAATTGGCGGGGGGCCCTCCCAGCAAACAGAGTCATAGCCTGCTAATGGAACATGATCGTAAACAGTATGACAGTACTTTCCATTAAAAAATAAACAAAGTCTGAATTACATAAACTTGTTGAGCTAAAAAACTACTTCTACTTCACCTTTCTCACATACAAGCGTTCTCATATATAGTTTTTGAGAAAGCGAGCAAGTCAACCCTTTAATGGTCAACTGCTCTTCTAGGATGAGTCAAACATTATTACAATTCATTGTTTTAATTCCAACACACAGTCACTCTCCTCCCTTGTCACGAGTTGGTTTCCATCGGGCGTGAGGTGGCTATGTACGCTATCAACCTTCCAGAATGAGGCCCATGCTAACGCTTCAACAGGTGGACAGTCGACGATTTTCAAACCACTCCATGCTTAAAATGTTGGAGAATCAATCAGTTCGAATGCGTGGTTGGTTCAGCGAGTTATATGATGATCTAGATATGCTATGTGCATATCTAGCCGAATGTGTGTCTGTATGTAGAATTCACCCAAAATAACATGCTCTGCAATCCACGAATGTGTTTGTTAATGGTTACATCAAATAATCATTAAATTTACTCATTAAAACAGTAAAATAATCAAGAGTGAATAAATCTTAAAATAAATCAAAATAAGATCATACCTGAAGCTGAAAGGTAGTATGTGTGATGCAAAGATGCCAAAATGACAACAAAATATGCGTTAATACATAGGGTTTTTAGCTTAAAAAGAGTAACAAAATGGGGCTCAACACGGCTTTTAGTGCATTTTCCGCGTATGGCGAGCCCTTTACGCGGAAAAGGCATGATTTCCGCGTGGGCCGAAACGCATAAGTTTGGATGGCTTAATAAATTAAATAGACCATGAAATTTTTAAAAAATTTCATCAAATGAAAGAGAAGAGCATGAGAATCTACCTGGATCAAACGGGGAGGGATTCTGCTGGACGATGCTCCCAGAATTCACTTCTAAAGTTCTGAGCTCAAATGCACTATGTTGGGTAAAAAATTCAAATGGTATGAAAATTTTGAAATTTTTACCCACTTTCTATAGTTTTTTACCGTTTCTGACCATTTTGGACCGTTTGAACTAATTTGATGTTGTAGGAACCCATTTTGAGAGCGTTTTGGGCGTGGCTTTGACTCGTTCATGCCTATTTCAGGTATTATGTCTAAACTGGCATTTAGGTTAGGTTTCACATCTGTTTGCACTTTGCATAACCTTATGACTGTTTCATCTTAACCTTAGGTACGAACCCATTCCATCTTGTCACAGAACCTTCTTGCTGCTTTTAGAAGTGACATGTTGTGAATGGTAGAGCTTTCCCATACATGGGTACCCTATTTAGATCATGTTTTGCATTTGGTGCCCATGCCAACATTTCTCCTTTAGGGTGTGGGAGTCCTTTGTATATTAGTACCGCCATGACTTTGAGAAAGAGCTTCATACTCCTCTTGACCTTTATGCTGGCCATTTCCTCGGGACTCCCTTGTATATGTCAAGTTGTAATTACATTAGCATGAGTTTTGCTTGCCTTATTGAGCCTTACGCAAACTTCCCTGACTTTGAGTATCAACCATATAGCTCGAGCTTGTCTCATGTCTAGCCAAGGAAATCCTTTTTATACATCTTTTGTAGCTTGATTTCCCATTTTTTACTGGGATTGGTCTTTCCCCCGAGTGTCGTTATCCTGCACATGTTTCCTTGCATTGAGAATACGTATGTTCCACTGCTTGAAACTAGTTTGTTTTCCCCTTGACACTCGTCTCCTCCTAGATTTGTAACTATAAAGCACTTTTATTCTTTTTCAAGCTTTTCAAAATATCTGAAAAAGTCCAAAAAAATAAAAAAAATAAAAAGTCGGACAGGAAAAGATGTTATCTTTGGTAGCAGTCGAGTCATTTCACCTTCGAACAGAGCACTATATATCACATCCGTTGGTTGGGTTAATAGTTTGACTTTAGGAGCTGTACTCATTTCTCTGAGTTTATCTCCACCAACTAGTTAAGCTTCCAGTCCCTATGGATCCTTTGTTGATGCCTTCTGTGTCGCAGAGATGTCCCAGTTTTGTATATCAAGTCTATGTTGCATGCATTCAGTCACCATTCGCCTTTATGCTCTTGTTCGAAGGAAGTTGAAGCCTGAGCCGGTCATTCCTCAGTTTTCTTGACTTTGCATGTCAGCCATTCCTGGTACTATTACTGGTTAGTGCACATCTTGTTCGAGTCCTTCCACATTATACAGCATTGTTGAGTACCTCGTTTTGGTTGATAGGGGATGCCTTAATTCCCTCCTTCCAGTGGATTCCATCCCATCGACTTCAGATCATTTATTCTGGGATAGGATTCTAGAGTCATTTGAGTGCCTTGAGACTTACAATCATCAGTGGTAGGTTCTCTCGCCATCGACAGTTTTGGGAATACATCAATGTCCCATTATCAATGGATTCTTTCAAGTGTTCCACCTCAACACATCTATTCACACTTGTTAGATTGCACTCTAGTACCTTGATTCCCATTTTCATTATCGGTGAGTGATCTAGCGTTTGTTAACGGTATACATCAATGACCGGTAATCATATGATGGACTACTATGTTCGACCTCGACACCTTTATTCACATAGTATGACATGTACTCGTAGCGGTTTGTGTAGAAGACTTTCTATATTGGTGGCAATCCATATATGCTACCTCCTTGATTGTGCCAGTGTTCATGAGATTTCAGCTCTCATGACTTGATTCCAGTGTATTTCAAATATATTCAGCCATTATGGAGATCTTGATCCATTGTATATCTCCAGCTTCCATGGATATCTTGATCCTTTGTATATCTTCGTCATGGAGATTCAAATCTATTATATATTGTACGTGGCGATGACCACACATGTCATATTTTGTATATCATGCCTATTCATGGCCATTGTACTCTTATGTATCCGGGACTGCTATATGTATTTGCAATCATATGCAAAGATTGATTATTGTACTATACTGATGGATGGTTGGTTCTTCCACCTGGTTCTTCATCACTCCACTTCTGGGATGGATTTATAATGTATTTCGTCCATCCTGTTACCCATCTGACCTCACACATAAGGGGGCATCTGTTACATCTGATTTTACCACACATGGTAGATCACATATTTATGGCCTTCCATGTCCCTCTGTAGACTCTTTGGACCCCATGGACCAATATTGTACCTTTGGTGTTTCCAATATCATCCCCAAAAACACCTATTATTTGTTGTATGCGACTTTTAATCACTTTCTCACGTATATATGTGGATATTGACCTTAAACCCGCGTACATAGGGATGTGTGCAAAGGGCCAAATATTTTTGGAGTTTTCCTTGATGTGTTCCCGAGTCACTTGTCTCTTGGCCTTCCATATTCCTTGAGATCCCTCATATTTGACCCTCCATTACCCCTTTGGAGTATTATATAAGGAACCCCTTGGATACATTGAAGAAGGAGGAATTGAAGAGCAAGAAAACTATAGTCCATTTTTGTCGTAGCTTGCTTGTACTTGAGTCTGCATCCCTTTGTCCCTTGGAGCACTTTGTGTTCTTCCCAAGCTTTCCTTTGCTTGTGAGATTGCTATCGAGAGAGGCCCAGGTGGAGGACTTGGTTTCTCCGGTTCGCAGATGTGTCGATGGAGGTTGTCACTTGTGTAATCTCTGATTTTATTAATGGAAATATCTTTTCCTGTCCAATTATGTGCATTTAAATGAATATTGAATCCATGGATGTGTTTAATTGCTTATGCATTATTGATTATATATGTTAGAGTATCCCTAACACTATATTATATAGCATGCTTGCTTTGTTTACTTTTGTTGAGAGTAAATTGCTAAAGAAAGCAGGATTGGAAAAAGCTCAACAGGGATCTACTTCAACCGTCCAGAATAAGGTATGATTTGAGATCCTTTAGTTTTAGATGTTTTATTTCTCTTGCATATTGGGAAGGGATTGATTTATGCGGTTTCTCTGTTTGTCGTGGTACACCCCAAGCCATAGGAAGTCCATCTCCATAACAAGCACGAAAAGAACGATGCCACTCATGATCTAGAACTTGCAGCCATAGTACATTCTCTCAAGATGTGGAGGCATTACCTGATGGGTAGAAGATTTGATATAAGGACAAACCATTGTGGTCTGAAGTGTTTGTTTAATTAGCCTACTCTGAATGCTAGGTAAACGAGATGGTTGGAGTTTTTATGGGAGTTTGATTTTGAAATAAACCACATAAAAGGAAAAGAGAATAAGGTAGTTGATGCACTCAGCAGGAAGGTGCAAGAAATGCATGTGGAATCCATTAGTATTTTCCAATCAGATTTGAGACAACATATTGCTAATCATGTTGCTGAGGATGAATTGTATGCACAGGTCAAGGACAAATTGCATTAGCGAAGCCTTGAAAAGAAGTATGAGGGATATAAATTGGAAGAAGATGGACTTCTTACTTATAAGAACAGAATTTATATTCCAAATGTAGCAAATTTGAGGAGGGTTGTTATGGATGAGATCCATCAAGCTCCATATTGTGGTCACCTAGGATATCAGAAGATGATTGCTACAGCTAGAAAGCAGTACTTTTGGCCAGGAATGAAAAAGGACATGGCTGAATACATTTCAAGGTGCATGAAGTGCCAGCAAATGAAGGTTGAAAATCAACATCCAGCAGGTTTGTTGCGGCCTTTTCCAGTTCCAGAATGGAAATGGGAAGTTATTTCCATGGATTTTATTACAGGATTGCCAATGACTTGGAGACAACATGATTCCATCATGATTGTGGTGGACAAGTTGACAAAGGAAACACATTTTATATCGGTTAAGTCTATTCATAAGACTGATGACATTGCAAAGATATTCATGAAGGAGATTTTCAAACTACATGGATTGCCTAAGGCAATAGTCTTTGGCAAAGATGTCAAGTTCACTTCCAATTTTTGGAAGGGGTTGTTTGCAGATTTGGGTACAAAGTTGAATTTTAGCACTGCCTACCATCCTCAGACCGAGAGAGTTAACCAAGTGTTGGAAGACATGCTTAACATGTATGTGATGGACAAACCATCAAAGTGGGAAGACTATTTACACTTGGTGTAGTTTGCTTATAACAATGGACAACAGGCATCCTTGGGGATGAGTCCATATGGAGCTTTGTATGGCAGAAGGTGTAGGACACCAGTGACTTGGGATAATCCAGTGAACAGGGATGTGCTTGGTCCAGAATTGGTCCCGAATTACAACAGAGGTTTTACCTCATGACTCCATGATGACCTGTCACGTCCCCATCCCCCCGACAGGCGAAGAGGACGCGACCCCATGGTGTTAACCATCCGGGATAAGGGCCCCATGGACATGTGAATTCAGAAAAATGCTAAAACAAAATGCTGAAGCAAATGTATTGAACTAGAACATGCACACATGAACATTTATCATGCACAGATGTAATTGTTTATCATACACAGCTACAATTATTTATCAGGCACAGCAGAATCAACATACATTTATACAAGCATTCATTCAACATGTTCATCATAATCGTTAACAGAAATATGATTGCGGAAGTAAAATGAGAAAGATCACTTATCTTATGAAGAAGTCAATCCGCAACCAGTTACGTCGCTGCAACGTTCCACCCAACCATAGGCCAGCGTGCTCCTTAATCTCTCAGCAGCGCTGCCACCCCCGAGCCGGGCATGATTCTCCAAGGAATAAGGGAAAAAGCAGGCTTACACATAGCCACAAAACACAAAAACATAGCCAAGCCAACACAGTTGGGTTTATCAGGCCATCTAGGAGCTGGGAAAGGCTAAATGCTAAGCTGGTGGGCTCATTACAGAGCCAAGAACACCTACACCAAAACTAGCCTGACTTCTAAGACACCCACACACACCCAACACAAGAAATCAGTCCCTTCTCTGCTACACAGTCCCTCAAGCCCTGTATTCCCTTCCAGTGCTATTCAGGGGTTGTGGAGAAGAAATCCAGCCCTCTAGCCCTCTCTGCGTGGTTTCCAACCACCAGGTTTATCAAGCAAACCAAGCCCCCATCCCTGCTCCCTACACAGTTCGAAGACCAACCATTGCACGCAGGCGATTAAATAGCAATTACAACTTAACGGGGGAAACGATTCCTAAGTAGTTCTTGGCCCTATCGTGGCCAAAACGACTCCCAAGCGAATTATACAGTCCCCAAACGTAACAGCAACACATCTCACAACATGGGGAAACAACAGTCCCGAACGTGACAGCAACACGATCAAAACATGAGGAACGACAGCTCGTCCCAGGTAATGAATCCACAGGAAGACTTACATAGACCCCGCTGGGGAAGAAATTACAGTCTCCCAGCCTATGCGTGAGTAACAACGATGCAGGACATAGAGCATGAGAGAAGATTTGCGCCCAGTTCCAAATGCGGGTAGAGAACACACCCGATTCCTCGTTGGGGAACAATGGGAATGACAGTGGAGACGACTCCTCCCTCTTGGCTGTGTGAGACCAACAGAATAGAAAATACCTATGCGTGAGAGGATAAATAGAAAATAGAGAGGATGAACAGACAATGGATATCCCATGAAATTGAAGGGGCGTGAATGTTTCAGCACTAGCGTGGAGAGAGGGTAATCGTGAGTCCGCTGGAGTGATGGCAGTGGTTTCTTTTGCCATTGTGAAGTCAACCATGGGTGGAGTGTGCATGTAGGCATGGACTGACAGTCCTGCCACACCACTCCCAAAACAATAACTGCCTCAACCACCACCAGCAATTCTCAATTGTGGTGGTTGGATAAAACAAGGAAAGATGACACATGGGTTTTTCCCTCATGGCCAAGGTTTGACAATTTCCCCACCCTTATCCTTGTGAAAATCATGCCCCTTCTCAATTTAGTTGCCGCGAACATAGCTGGTCGGGTTCATTTTAATTAAAAATGCATATGTACATGATGACAAAACTTAATATCTATGTCGCATGCCCCGATACACCATCGGTGACAGATTTAAATCCGAAACATAGCATAACCAATCAATGGTGGGGACTTGGACTTTAGCTCTGCACCATGATCATTACAATATATATACATCATATACATCTAATGCAACGTGGTCAAAACCGGGGTGTGACATTCCCATCCCCCTTCAATAGAACTGTCCTCAATGCTTTACAAAATTTGAACAAAATGCTACACCGGTATTGCCTCAATGTCCCGCAAAATTGAACAAAAATGGATGTGCCAATCGCATGGAATCCTCTAGCTCCCATGTAGCCTCTCAAGGTCCGTAGTGCTCCCATTGCACCTTTACCTGACCTATGGCTCAGTTCCGAAGCATTGTGACCTTCCTGTCGAGGATGCGCATTGGCTCAATTCGAAACTCTCCCTCGGGTTCCACCTGAATCACATCCCAATTTATCACATGGTTAGGATCATGTACATATCTCTTAAGCAAAGAAACATGAAAAACATTATGAGCTCTAGTGCTAGCGGGCAATGCAAGTCTATATGCAACTGGCCCTATTCTTTCAAGCACTTCAAACGGCCCACAGTATCTTGGTGACAACTTGGCACAACTTCCAACGTTCAAGGAACTCTTCCTTGCCCTCACTCTGAGGTAAATATGATCCCCCAACACTGAACTCCATGTTCACCCTATGCTTATTTGCATAGCTTTTATGTCTGTCCTGTGCTACTTTCAGATTCTGCCTGGTCTTTACAACCTCTTGCTCCATTTCCTTGAGCAATTCTAGTCCAAGCACAATCCTGTTCACTGGGTTATCCCAAGTCACTGGTGTCCTACACCTTCTTCCATACAAAGCTTCATACGGACTCATCCCCAAGGATGCCTGCTATCCATTATTATAAGCAAACTCTACCAAGTGCAAGTAATCTTCCCACTTGGTTGGTTTGTCCATTACATAAATGCGAAGCATGTCTTCAAGCACCTGATTAACTCTCTCTGTCTGACCATCTGTCTGAGGATGGTATGCAGTGCTGAAGTTTAGCTTTGTACCCAAGTCTGCAAATAACCCCTTCCAAAATTTGGAAGTGAGCTTGACATCCCTGTCAGAGACTATTGCCTTCGGCAATCCATGCAATTTGAATATCTCCTTCAAGAAGATCCTTGCAATGTCATCAGTCTTATGCGTAGACTTAACCGGTATAAAATGTGCTTCCTTAGTCAACCTGTCTACCACAACCATGATGGGAGTCATGTTGTCTCCAATTCATCGGCAATCCTGTAATAAAATTCATGGAAATAACTCCCATTTCCATTCTGGAACTGGTAAAGGTTGCAACAAACCCGCTGGATGTTGATGCTCAACCTTTACCTGCTGGCATTTCATACACCTGGAAATGTACTAAGCCATATCCCTTTTCATTCCTGGCCAAAAGTACTGCTTTCTAGCTATAGCAATTGTCTTTTGATATCCTGGGTGACCAGAATATGGAGCTTGATGGATTTCATCTATGACAACTCTCCTCAAATCTGCTACATTCGGAATATAAATTCTACCTTTAAAAGTGAGAAGTCCATCTTCTTCCAATTTATATCCCTCATACCTCTTCTGAAGACTTTGCTACTGCAATTTGTCTTTTACCTGCTCATACAATTCATCTCCAGCAGCATGACTAACAATCTGCTGCCTCAAATCCGATTGGAAAATACTAAGACATGCCACATGCATTTCCTGCACCTTCCTGCTGAGTGCATCAGCTACCCTATTTTCTTTCCCTTTTATTTGCTTGATATCGAAATCAAACTCACATAAAAATTCCAGCCATCTTGCTTGCCTAGCATTCAAAGTAGGCTGATCAAACAAATACTTCAGTCCACAGTGATCTGTTCTGAGCTCAAATCTTCTACCCATCAAGTAATGTCCCCACATCTTGAGAGCATGTACTATGGCTGCAAGCTCTAGATCATGAGTGGCATAGTTCTTCTCATGTTCCTTCAGCTTTCTTGACTCATAACATATCACGTGGTTTTCCTGCATAAGGACTCCTCCAAGCCCTTTCCCGCATGCATCGGTACACACCACAAAATCTTTCTCTGGATCGGCAACCTTCAATACTGGTGCACTGGTGAGAAGATTCTTCAACTGCTGAAAGCTTTCTTCACACCTCGATGTCCATTCGAACTTTGTCCCCTTATTTTTTGCAAATAAGTGATAGCATGTGCAACTTTGGAGAATCCCTCAATGAATCTCCTGTAGTATCCTGCAAGTCCCATAAAAGATCTTACATCTGTCACATTTCTTGGAGTAGGCCAATTCATAATGGCTTCAATCTTTTCAAGGTCCACAAATATACCCTCCTCTGAGATAATGTGATCCAAATACTGAATCCTATCTCTATAGAAGTCACACTTGCTCAGTTTCGCATACAAATGATGCTCCCTAAGCAATTTCAATGTCAATCTCAAATGCTCTTCATGCTCTTCCTCATTCTTATAATAAACAAGAATTTCATCAAGGAAAACAAGAACAATTTTGTCCAAATACCTGATGAAGACACTATTCATGAGGCACATAAATGTAGCTGGTGCATTTGTGAGACCAAATGGTACCACTACAAACTCATAATGCCCATACCGTGTCTTGAAGGTTGTCTTATGAATGTCTTCATCCTTAATTCTCACCTGATGGTAACCAGACCTCAAGTCAATCTTAGAAAATACCTTTGCTCCTCTCATTTGATCAAAGAGGTCATCAATCCTAGGCAAATGATACTTATTATTCATAGTAACCTTATTCAATTGTCTGTAATCAATACATAACCTGAGTGTACCATCTTTCTTCTTTACAAATAGAACCGATGCTCCCCATGGAGACACGCTCGGCCGGATATACTTCTTTTCCAACCACTCTTGCAGTTGCATCTTCAATTCTACATTTCCAGTATACTCATCCTGTAGGGTGCCTTGGATATTGGTGCTGCTCCTGGCACAAGTTCAATAGTGAAATCAATGTCCCTCTTTGGAGGAAGCCCTGGAATCTCATCAGGAAATGCATCCCTGAATTCCTATAACACATGATAGTCCTCCAACCTAGGAGTTTCATCTCCTGATGTCTCCAATATATGAGCTGCATACAACTGGCAACCCTTCCTACAGAACTTCTTCAACTGCATTGCTTAAACCTGCCTTACTGAAATCACCTTTGGAATACCTTTCACAACTACTAGGTTCCCTTCCTCATTCATGCATTCGAAAGTCTTATGGTAACAGTCAAGCTTCACCCTGTGAGCTTCTAACCAATCCATTCCAATGAGAACATCATAGGAACCAAGCGGCAGAACATTAAAATCTACACACGTGACCAATCCATTCATGACCAATGGACATTTCTCTACCACTTCACTGACCTTTCTCTTAGTTCCAGTGGCTAGCTGAACTAACCAAGACTTCTTATGCTTTATTTTCTTAAAAGGCACAAATCTCCACTACTCTAGGGGTAATGTAACTATGCGTAGAACCGAGGTCAATTAAAATAGAAACAGGTTGCTCAACAATCTTACCTGCTACTTCAACCACAGTTGACTGGTGATCTGCCTGGCGATCCTCCAGTGCTGCATAAATCCTAGGGACTGCCCTTGCTACTTGACCCATTGTTTCTTCTTCTTGAATATTATAAGCTGGCCTTGCACTCTCACTCTCGAGTGGACAATTTCTGCGCATGTGGGGTACTCCACATTTCCAACATTGGAGTGGCCCTCTATTTTGTTGTGGATCTTTAGGCTTTTCTCCTGCCCCTCCAACTGGCTTACTTGCAGCTTGAGATGGCTGCTTCTACTGATTCTTGAAGTTAGAAGGTTTGAAACCTTTCTTTCTTTGGTCAAACTTCTCATTCTTCTTGTCCTTCCATGCCTTATGGTAATCCAACTTACCTTTGCTTTGCTCATAGCAATACTTAGTTTTTCTTATTGCTTCTTCAAGAGTTCTAGGTTCATAAAACTCAATTCTATCTTTGTAAGACTACGGTAATCCACTCAGAAAACGTTGGACCTTCACTTTTTCATCTCTGATGTACAGGACATACCTCAACAACTCCAAAAACTTATTTGCATACTCTTCCATGGTCTGTTGTCCCAATCTCATCTCATGGAACTCCTTAATCTTGTCATCATAATACCTATCAGAGAGGTATTTCTGCTTGAAATACTTCTTGAACTGTTTCCCCGCTGGATTCTTCAGAATCAGATGATCCACTAGAAGTTCTTCTCCTTCTCCTAGTACTGCTCTTATTGCCTTCTGGTCTTGCTGTACCTCATCCAGAGTCTATCTTTCTTTGCAATTCTGTCAAACTCTACAACATTGCAGCATTCAATTGATGCTGCTCTTCCTGGGCTTTAATCAAGCTTCTCATAGTGGCTGCAACATCTAACGGTGTCTCTTGGAATCTCCTTCCATTAGACTCTATGTCATCATTTCTATTACAGACATTTTCTCCCATGACATATTCTGCTCGCTCGTAAGAATCCCGAGTATCATACCCATCATGGGTTCTCATGACTGAAACCCCTCTGGCTTTACCACATTGTTCTTCCCGGAATACTGCTTTTGGAAGTTATCTAAAGTTCTGCAAATGTGTTCGTAGCAAACTGTTAGATGCATAATATTAATATAAATCAAAATTACTTACCTTTTCTTCTGGAAATTCATAAAACAACAATTATGCTAAACACAGAATTTTCTCTATTTCATATTCAGCCCTGTAATCCACTGAAAAACCACTGAAAATCCCACTAAAAAACAGTTGAAATTGGCTAAGAAATCCCATGGAAAATTCAAAATTTCCTTGCAGAATCAGCTCTCATTTCAACTATCGATCCAACGTTTCGGCAGTCCAAACCACTAAATTCTCCGCTGTATCGGTGGTCGAAACAACTAAATTTTTCCGACGTACATCGGTTGTCGGATCCGATAAGCACTAATGTGTCGAAAATCGGATCTTCTAACCCTTCTGAGGGTTAGTCCTATAGATAGCCGCAACGACGGTCATTCAATCCACTACAAGTTCCGTGGACCATAACTCATCGGCTGTCGAAAGCTTTATCCACTAACTTCATACGACGTCCTTAACAAAAAATTTCAAATTTCCTTTTCATCGGCGATCGAATCCACTATCCTTCGGAACGATAGTCCCTTAGACAGCCGCAACGGCGGATGTTCAATATTCTAAAGTTTTCTGACGTTTTCTGTACTAAGAAAAATTTCAATCTTTCTTCTTCTCTCCGCCGCCGCATCGGCTGCTCGATCGTCTAAATTTTTTCGACGCTTCCAGCTCTTGGGAAAAACTTCCTCCTTTGTCCGCCGCCGCATCGGCTGCTCAAACAGCTAACTTTTTCCGATGGCATCGGAAGTCCCTTCTCGTGAGAAGGCTAGTTCTCTTGGCTTCCGCAACGGCGGGTGTACGAACCACTAACTTCCACCGATCCAAACAGCTAACCGTCGTCGATCACCAATGGCCTCAACACTTAGACGATTTTTTTGAAAATTTCTTCTTCTGTCGACGAAAAATTTCTCTATCTTCTGCTGACTCTGTCAGCTCCATAATCCACTAACACCTCAGCATCAGCAAGTGGAAGACTAAAGCATCGGTGGTTTAGTTCGTTCAGTAGCCACAACGACGGCTCATCATCTCTGATCTTCTTCCAATCGGCTCAACTTTCTTCTTTCTGTCGGTGAAATAGTTCCTTCCGTAGCCGCAACGGCGGAACATGATCCTTGCTCTTCTTCCGATAGCCGACGTTTTCCTTACTTAGAAAAATTTTAACTTTCTTTCCTTACGGCATCGACGGTCAAAGGCTTTTCTCATCGGATGCATAGTCCTTTAGCTGTCCGCAACGGTGGACGCTCAAACAACTATTTTCTTTCGACGGACGCTGAACACTTAGAAAAAAAAAATTCCACTATTTTCCTTCCAAATGTCCTGTCAGGCATGCTTCCACCTAGCGCTTCCACTGCGTCGAAAGTCTGTTCCACTAGCTCTTCCGCTACATCGGAAGTCTTTCCCACTAAGTGTTCCGACTATTCAACACTTAGACAATTTTTATGGAAGTTTCCTGTCATCAAATTTTGATCTCTGCTGGGCAAAAAGAAGTTCTACTTCTGTCACTACATCCTTCATGGCTCATTCAAGCCCATGCTGCAACATGAGCTCTGATACCACGCTATCACGTCCCCATCCCTCCGACAGGCGAAGAGGACGGGACCCCATGGCGTTAACCATCCGGGCTCAGGGCGCCATGGACATGTGAATTCAGAAAAATGCTAAAACAGAATGCTGAAGCAAATGTATTGAACTAGAACATGCACACATGAACATTTATCATGCACAGATGTAATTTTTTTATCATACACAGCTACAATTATTTACAGGCATAGCAGAAACAACATACATTTATACAAGCATTCATTCAACATGTTCATCATAATCGTTAACAGAAATATGATTGCGAAAGTAAAATGAGCAAGATCACTTATCTTATGAAGAAGTCAATCCGCAACCAGCTATGTCGCTGCAACGTTCCACCCAACCATAGGCCAGCGTGCTCCTTAATCTCTCAGCAGCGCTGCCACCCCCGAGTCGGGCATGATTCTCTAAGGAATAAGGGAACAAGAAGGTTTACACATAGCCACAAAACACAAAAACATAGCCAAGCCAACATAGTTGGGTTTATCAGACCATCTAGGAGCTGGGAAAGGCTAAAGGCTAAGCTGGTGGGCTCATTACAGAGCCAAGAACACCTTCACCAGAACTAGCCTGACTTCTAAGACACCCACACACACCCAACACAAGGAATCAGTCCCGTCTCTGCTACACAGTCCCTCAAGCCCTGTATTCCCTTCCAGTGCTATTCAGGGGTTGTGGAGAAGAAATCCATCCCTCTAGCCCTCTTTGTGTGGTTCCCAGCCATTAGGTTTATCAAGCAAACCAAGCCCCCATCCCTGCTCCCTACATAGTCTGAAGACCAACCATTGCACGCAGGTGATTAAACAGCAATTACAACTTAACAGGGGAAACGATTCCTGAGTCGTTCTTGGCCCTATCATGGCCAAAATGACTCCCAAGTGAATTATACAATCCCCAAACGTAACAGCAACACAACTCACAACATGGGGAAACAACAGTCCCAAATGTGACAGCAACATGATCAAAACATGAGGAACGACAGCTCGTCCCAGGAAATGAATCCACGGGAAGACTTACACAGACCCCGCTGGGGAATAAATTACAGCCTCCCAGCCTATGCGTGAGTAACAACGACGTAGGACACAGAGCATGAGAGAATATTTGAGCCTAGTTCCAAATGCGGGTAGAGAACACACCCGATTCCTCGTTGGGGAACAATGGGAATGACAGTGGAGACGACTCCTCCCTCCTAGCTGCGTGAGACCAACAGAACAGAAAATACCTGTGCGTGAGAGGATAAATAGACAATAGAGAGGATGAACAAACAATGGAGATCCCATGAAATTGAAGGGGCGTGAATGTTTCAGCACCGGCATGGAGAGAGGGTAATCGTGATTCCGCTGGAGTGATGGCAGTGGTTTCTTTTGCCATTGTGAAGTCAATCGTGGGTGGAGTGTGCGTGTAGGCATGGACTGACAGTCCTGCCACACCACTCCCAAAACAATAACTGCCTCAACCACCACCAGCAATTCTCAATTGTGGTGGTTGGATAAAACAAGGAAAGATGACACATGGGTTTTTCCCTCATGGCCAAGGTTTAACAATTTCCCCACCCTTATCCTTGTGAAAATCATGCCCCTTCTCAATTTAGTTGCCGCGAGCATAGCTGGTCAGGTTCATTTTAATTAAAAATGCATATGTACATGATGACAAAACTTAATATCTATGCCGCATGCCCTGATACACCATCGGTGACAGATTTAAATCCGAAACATAACATAACCAATCAATGGTGGGGCCTTGGCCTTTAGCTCCGCACCATGATCATTACAATATATATACATCATATACATCTAATGCAACGGGGTCAAAACCGGGGTGTGACATGACCAAATACAATAATAATATCTCGGCGGAGGAACAAAACATCTCCAATAGATTACAACAGTAAAATACATTTAGAATATTCTTTGAAGTTACAATATTTCAACAAGGAGGCCGATGAGGAGATGCAGGAGGTTGAGGAGAACCTCCAAAGGCTCACATTAGACATCCCTGACATATCAATAGATGAAATCCCAAGGAGGTATCAGCAGCACATGACCCATGTGTCAGGACGTTTCGGTCACTTGCTACATAGAGTGGCAAGAGAGATCATGTTCTATCGTGACCATCACTAGGATTTAGCAGGAAATGTACACTAATAGACATGAGCTTCAGTTTTTTGTTATCCTATTGTACTGAAATAATGCATGCTTCAGATAAAGTATCAGAACCACATTTTTGTACCAAAAACTTTATATATATATATATATATATACAAAATTCTTTTTGTGGCCTATGGAAATTTTGTAATGCAATGCAATTTACATGCAATTTATTCTTTACACTGTTTATTTACAATTTCTCTTTTTATTTCTACGTATCAAAATGTCAAGAATGGGAAATATTATAATCCAGCATGTAATTAGTATGCGATTCAGCAACTGAATTATAATATCTTGGAACATGTTGACACCTAGAATAGACTCAAACAATCGTTCAAGGAGGCGTACTCTTTGAAAGAGACGGAGGAGTATAGGGTTGCAGATAGCGTAGACATGGTTTAACTGGGAAACCACTAACTGAGAGTCCAAATAGAAAATCATGTGATCAACATAATTAGAGGAAGCTTCGGTCAACAACCCTATCACTGCATGATATTCAACGATATTATTAGTAGCATGACCTAGGAAAACTCCCCTAAACTAACTAAGTCATGGGCTTGGGAATAGAGTACCGAGGATGCTGAAGCAAGATTCAGGGTATGGCAGCTGGTGCCATCCACAAAACCATAGTAATGATTCATCTGCATAGTGAAAACATAACATGAAATAAACAGTGACGGATAAGATTCCAAATCCACACCAAAAGTCAAATATACACAAATGTACAACGTACTAATGCAAAATGTTTTAAGCATAGTATCTTTTCTGGTAAATCCCATTGCAAGGCTTCTCAAAAGGTATTCCATCGTAATCTACTAGGGCATAGCCCCCTTTCTCTAATACTTTACTTACAACATACAGATCGTACCACATCGATTCCAATTTCCCTTTCCCTAATTTGTCATGTTTCTGATCATATGTCAGAACAAGATCTCCTTCATTAAAGACGCAAGGTTGAACTCATTTATCATATTGAGCCTTGATACATTTTTTATGTGACTTGTTAGCCAAAACAGCATCTCGTCATGTTTCATCAAGCTTTGTCAGATATAGGAAACGTTCTTCTTTGGCTGAGGTATTAGGCAAAATCTCGACAACTAGTTTGACAAAATTTCACATTCAATAGGTAAAACAACTTCCATCCCATTTACTAATTAAAAAGGCATGAAACCGATTATTGTTTTTACAAAGGTTCTATAGTCCCATAGTGCTAAGAACAGAGTTAAGTGCCAATTTGATTTATGTTACCCTACCATCTTGCGAAGCAGAGTCTTCAAAATTTTGTTAATGGCTTTGACTTGGCCATTACCTTGTGGATAGTAGGGAGTTGGGATGTCATGTCAAAAACCCAACTTATCTCTCAGCTCGGTCATCATCTGATTACAAAAATGATATCTTTGATTAGTGATTATGGCTTAAGAAACCCCAAACCTCACTATGACATGATTAAAAAGAAAGAGGGCAGCAGTTTTACCATCCTCTGCATATGTAGGCATTGCCTCAACCCATTTTGTAAAAAAATCCACAGCTATAATGATGTAACCATGCCCCCCAACTGAGGTAGGCTTACAATGCTTAAAATCAATCCTCCATTTGGAAAATGGGCCAACAAAAATGATGGGGTAGGGAGGAGCAAGGTGGGTGTGCTTATCCGAATAAAAGAGCTGATAGGGTGGGCATTTTTTAACCACTTCATGGAAATATTTAAAGATTGAGGGCCACAAATAACCAGTGAAAAGGATTTTTTGGGTTGTAGCGATCCCAGAAAGATGACCGCCACATGCTCCAGAGTTGTAATCATTTAATACTTGTTCAACCTCGTCATGGGTTAAACATCGTCGCAAAACATAATCAATACCACGTAGATATAAGGTATCATTGATGATTAGATAGTATTTGGTGTGGTGTCGGATGCGGTGACGATCATCGCGAGATAGATCAGGATAAAATCATTGAGTCTGGATATATATGATCAAATCTCCATACCACGGTTCAGTCGTGCTAATGAGGAACAAAAACTTATCGGGGAATGATTCATTGGGCTCAGTTTCCAATGTTTTGTGGGGAAGATCACACATCATCTCTGCAAAAACTAAGGACTTCTTGGAAGTAGTTTTGGCGAACTCAGGGTCAAACTCTTGCAGGATAACAATCCAACGAGAGTATTTTGCCCCCATTACTTGATGGGTCAGGATGTAATACATGGGGATTTGGTCCATGAGAACAATAATAGTGCAAAGTAGGATGTAGTGACGAAAACATTGCACGATGATGACCGTAGCCAAATACAACTTCTCCACATGTGAGTATTGTTTTTTGGAGTCCAATAGACTCTTACTGAGATAATAAATCACATGCTCCTGACTGTTTGAATCTTCCTTCACTAAAACCATACCGGCTGTAGTAGTGGAGGCGGTGAGATACAACAAAAAGTCTTTCGAGTAATTGGGGGATGTAATACAGGTGAGTGTGTGATTGCTTATTTTAAATTATTGAAAGCTTGTTGAGTGAGAGCATACCAGAAGAACGGAGTGTTATTTTTCAACAAACGTATGAACCCATCCATCTTTTCCGTGAAATTGCACACAAAACGGTGTAGAAAGTTTCCCTTCCATTACAAACTTTGAAGTTCAGTAATATTGGTTTGGGGAGGTAAGCCTACAATGGCTACAATTTTCAAAGGATCGATTGGATACCATCCCTGAAAACAACAAATCCAAGTAGACATCCAGTCTCAACACAAAAAACACATTTATGTGGATTGAGATTAATATGATAATGATGGAATATAAGGAAAATGGCCCTAAGATTCCTTGAATGATCCACTCACCGTTGTGAATGGGCAGGTAGTCCATCTAGGTAGAGTTCCACTATATGCTTGATATTGTGGAAAGCATAGGACATGTCTCGTTGGAATGTAGCTCCAACATTTTTCAAGCCAAAAGGTAGTTTTCTGTAGGCAAAGGTTCCCCATGGGAAAATGAATGTCGTTTTATGTTGACAAACAAGTAGTATTTCGATCTGATTATAGCCGGATAATCCATCCATAAAAGAGAAAATGACACTTCCAACACAATTCTCGATGATTTGATCAATGTAGGGAGTAGTGGAATTATCTTTCGAACAAGCCTTATTTAAACCCCTAAAGTCGATACACCCTAATAGTGCCTTATTTCTTAGCGACAAGAACAATATTAGATACCCATTCTTTCAATGGCACAAGATAAATGAAACCATCCTTCAAAATATTTTCAACATCATCTTTAATCACTACAACTTTCCTAGGGTGGACTTGACGGAGTTTCTACCTAACATGTTTTGTAGCTGGGTAAGTTTTGATCTCATGGACAACGATTGATGGATCAATCCCAGGCATTTCCTTATAACACCAGACAAAAACATCTCAAAATTCTTTGAAAATATCTTGTTAACTTTCAATTCCTGTTGTTGAACAATTCTGGCCTACATGAACATGTTCAATAGTTCCAGTTTTTACTGATATGTTGATGGGGATAGTCTTAAAAATGTTACACATATTCCCTTCAGAATCAACAGCTTGCAACATTACAGGTGACTGAGGATATTCGACAATATCGAAACTAATGAGAGATACAAAATCTGATTCTACCAAATTGGCATTAGGAAGGAAAGAGGATCTATGATGATGATCTTCCCATAAAGATTCATTTGAACTCATAATCACAATAATGGACTCATCTGACGGGTAAGTCTGTAAGAGATAGTCAAGAGTAGGGAGCAACGAATCTAGCCAATAAAGAAGATGGTATGGATCGTGTATGGATCTGATGCTACTAAATGTTGGTCATCAACGTATGCATCAGAAACATATTGAATGACATGATATAGGGATTTGGGTGGACTGGGAGAAGGTGTCTCAGCAATTGCTTTTCCTTTTGACATGTCACTGGCAGTAGAGGATATCATGTTTACTGTAGTAATTCGAGTGCTAGGAGGGGAAGCAGTAGATGGAAAGACTCCCATAAGGGCCGAGTATTTCAAAAGTTTGACTCCTACAGACTAATAAGGAGGGGGTGACTTCCCCAACAAAGGAACATTATTTGCTACAGTGGAAGTGATATCTAGGGAGCAATAATCAAGCTTATTGATAGTGGTAATCTTTCCTTGGTGAGGAAATTGGAGAACGTGAAAAACCGATGAGGCGATAACCGTCATGGTGTAAAACCAGTTCCTTCCCAATAAAATATTGTAATCTAACGAAGCTTCAACCACTTCTACCTGAATAGAAACGGTATTGCCCCCTAGTTCGATAGATAAAGTCGATAACAAGCCATAGGGTCAAAAACCTTGTCCGTCAAAATCTTTCAATGTAGTTGGTGAATGGTTGACCTATGCAGAACCAATGGATCTCCAACAAGACATAGATAATACCTAAGTGGAGGGTCCTTCGTCCAATACGGTATGATGAACCTTCCTACCTATCACCTTGGTCGCGATTTTAAATGTGAGTTGGTGAGAGAGTCTCGGTTTAAAATTATCCACATTAAAGGTAATTGTATTAGAATTCCCCGGATCTAGGGCCCCTAAAGTTGACAACAAGATTTTATGTTGCGTAGGGAAAGTTTGGAGTACTTCCAGGGTGGACATAGCACAAGGTGCCTGAGTAAAATCTTCGATTATATTGTAGAATTGGGCATCTCAAGCACTAGGATTAAATACGTATTTCCGGATCGTACTCTTAGGAGGATGTAAAATTGCATCAGGAATAGGTTTTTCAATTATAAGAGGGCCATTAGAAGGAGATGGGGAAGAAGGATTAGTATAAGGAGTCTTCTCAGAAGAATTACCTTCATCCTTTTTCTCTGGAGTTTTATCATATGTATGAGTTTGTGTGGTCAGTCCAACGGTTTCGGTGGACATCATTTTGATTTCCTACATGGAGTAAGAGGCACCATGAAAAGTTGCATGATCAATCAATTGTTGTTGAGATGGGAAATTGTCAATTAAGACTGCCAGTATAGTTTTTTTTTAAAATTGTTAATCTCTTCATGTCTCAGACATTCCTTAGTGAAGTAACCATCTCCACATAAAAGGAAGGGATACTTGGATTTCCTTTTTGGTTTTGACCCATTCTCCGTAGCCGTAGTCTTTGGAGTCTCCTACTGGAATCCAGATATTTTGGATTTACCTTTACCTTTCTTTTTATTACCGGGTAATTGCAAGGATTGTACTGCATTCACTTCGGCAAAAACAGTAGGATTTGATGAGTTAGCAAGAGAAGAACTCTATTGGTTGGTAGGTTTCATTGCATATGGGGGTTGGATTGTACCTATGACACCATCCATAGAAGGTTCAGCAGGTGGCTAAGCAGGATCAGTTTTGGGATGAGGAGCATGAGGGATCAAATCATATAATGTTGTGGACTAGGAACAAATCAAATCCAAATATTGTGCACAACTATATCATGTTCCTCGGTAACAACACCTCCCATAGCCACATATCTAGCATTAGGGGGAAACAATGACTTTGTAAACCAGTCACCTAGAAATTGATATGGATTAGGAGCCTTAATCAACCTTCAACGTCTCCTCCATTCATGAATGTGATCAGATATGTGGGTGGAGGTGGTTTTCCGCAAGGAATTCAATAGATATGTACCAATCTCATAACGGATCGGTAGCTGGAAATTGGTAAGGAATGTTGTTGCCAACGAATTAAAATCCACAAACGAATGTTGTGGAAGTTAGATGTACCACTTAGCGGTCGTATTGGTTAAAGTTCTTTGGAAGAGCTACAAATGGATAGAATCATCCATTAAGGAGTTCAAATAACACCAAATATGGAAGGCCATGACATGGTTTTTTGGATCTTCCCCTTGTTTTCCATCAAATTTTGAAATGTCGGATGGTAACTTTACCGGAATAGTTGGCCATAAAGGGTCCTGTAGAATGGGATCATTAATCAATTTAGATGAATCTGGCAAATCAAATTTTTCCAAAAAATGGAGTTGTCTATTATGTTGCAGGTAATTATAATATTGATAAGGCATGGTCACCCAAGTAGGACCATATGTCGGCTAAGGTTGACTATAGTAACCCGCAAATTGTTGGTAATTGGGAGTGTTTTGTCCTACAAATGGTTGACCTGGGTTGGGTCCGTCTTGAGGTCCATAAGTAGTTTGGGTCCATTGATTAGTAACACCTCCTGGGTAAGACTCTTATAAAGGGTTGTTATATTGTGCCCCATTGTAGTAGATCCCGCAACTAGAGGAGTGGGTGTTGAAATGTTATGCAAAATAGGTACGTAAGGTCCTCTAGTTGCATAGGATGTGGGGGGGGAATACTAACTTCCAACATTGGGAAAACTCATGGAAGGCATAGGTGGACTTCTCAATGAAGAATTTGGCATTGGATTTGGAGCAGATTGTGAAATTCCCACCGGAGTGGTGAGTCTAGTGACCATTGGAGCCGAAGGAGCATTAGCCAAAAATGAACTAGAACGGATGTTTAAAGACCTACCAAGAAGATCATTTAGTAGAATATAAGGGAAACCTATTATAGGGTTAGGGGTTAGCTCCATCAAGGATACATTAGTGGCACTAGTAGAACTGAATTCAGAGATAGCTTGTCCTAAGGTGGTTCCCCAAAACGAAGCAGTTGGACCAAACATGGTAGGAATTGGATCATTGGGGTGGAACTGGTTGAACATAGACCCTATAGTGGTTTGTATGGAAAAAGATGGATCTTGAGATGAGGGTTGTTAAATTATAGGTGTTACTGAATAATCAATAATAGGAACATTAGCAGGAGGAGAGAATTCACCCCCCTCTTATGTAACGGGAACCCCTTCTAATTCAGGAATAGTTGCGCTTTCTATTTCACAATTAATCTCCATCTCTCGTTCCATAGGACATTGATTCATAGGATTCAAAGGATACTCGGGTGATAATCCTTGTATACGATGGGACCGTCTCCAAGGGAAATCAGCGAGCTTGACAGGTCAAACTGATCTCAAAAACCTCTAGTTAATCAAGCAAAACAAGCACTACTCAAACTAAAGCAACAATTAAAAGTTGTGGCAGGAGTGGATTGAAGGTCTGGATCCTCATAGGATTGTCAGATCATCACAACTCGCTTATACCGCATGGTCCAATAGTAAAACATGACAAGGAGGATTGGGACCGTACCCTTGCCTCAATACCCGACTACTTGTACAGTAAGTGCATAGTAATATCCCCGAGTGTTGTTCTCGGTGTATTGTGATGATAAGACAGTCAAAGAAAATTTCTCAGTTGGTCTTAGAATCCCTATAAGTGTCTCTCGATATACGCAAGGTACGTGGGAGCTCAACTCTGTAGTAGTGCCATCTAATGCACAACCATTCGAAAGGGGCCTTTCTATATACTGTTTAGTACATGATGTACCTTTTGATATACCTCAAGGGTATGTGAAAGGTCGTTCAATATACCAGCAAGTACATGGAAGAACCACATGATCCCCAGGATGCAATGCAGGCAATAAACGACAGCTCCTACATTTAAAGACGTCAGAACACATCTCTAACCTATCACACCTTGCTAAAGATTTTAACTTAGACTAGCGCTTAATTTTATCTTGTACGTTTAAATGGATGCATGAGGTGAAAAACTGAAATATAAAACCATGCAAGTATGCAAGTGCAAGTTTTTCACTTTAACTTTTGATTATGCCCTACTTAAAAGAATGATAGATGTTCAGTTCTTTTTCTTTCAAAACACCAACAAATCCCAAACAAACTATATCAAACTATTTCTTTCATTCTTATTCCAAGCAAACAAAGCTTTCTAATGCAATTTTGTAAAGAAGAATGGATCTCTTTAAAAGAAAAGATTCTACTACTTTTTCACACAAAACTTTCAATTCTTCAACTAAAAGAAAGACCAACTTTTTAAAAAAAAGTTCTTTTGCTATAATGAGAAGAAAAAATACAAGAAGAAACACACAATGAACACTTGAAATTTTATCAGACTAATCAAGAGTCATTTTCTACACTAAAAAATTATGATTTTTTTCTCAATTATTTGCAATAAAAAACATATAAGAAAACTTTTACAATTATGAAGAAAACAAAAGAAAGAAATCTTTTCTTTTTTGTTGAGTACAACAGCAATCAAACATCTAAATCAAATGATTTCTTTTCAAAGTACCAACTTTCAGATCAAAGACAAACGAAGAAGCCTTAAAGGCCAAAATCAATCATCACTCTTGAAGATGAAATCAAATCAAGACTATAAACCTTTTCAGATTTTGATTAATGACAGTATGTACCAAAAATAGACCCAGAAACTCAAACTTGTATTCAAATTTCAAAAATCAAATGAGGGCATATGAACGTACCTGGCATCGCGCTTTCATAGATCAGTACAGAGTGTTGGTAGCCTGGCATCGCGCTTTGCAAACATGTACAGAGTGGTGGCATCGCTCTTTGTCCACAGTGAATCGGCGGTGGCACCGCAAGTTACCTTAACAAAAGGTGTGATGGCCGCACTTTCTACTCTTCCCAGTTTCGGTAGCTGAATTGATTTTGAAAACACAAAAAAGGAGAAACAAGAAGTGTGTTAGAGCCTGAACAATGAATCCAAATGGCAAATAAATACAAGGGAATGAATGATTAGAGGAAAATAGAAGAAAATCTACCAATTTCAAATCAAATTAACAAGTAGATCTATGAATTGAAATTGTAAAATGAAGATTTAACTTACTGCAAGACCCAGAATTCGATTTTTCCCCAGTATGGTCGCCAATTTTGTTGTTGGAAATACTTAGCCAATGCAGACAAAGGTTGTTTCCCTAGACTTAATATCTCAAATCTAGAACACAACACCTACAGAATAAATCATCTTTCCCTAGAATTAACTAGACTACTTGAATTGATTGCTCTCTTACCCTTTTTACAGGTTATAAAGGTCTGAACCTTTCTATGCTTGAGCTATGAAGAGATCCTGCAATAGACACAAAAGAAACAAACCAAGTGAGAGTAACAAGATAATCTGTAATCCTATGTAAATGACCAAGGAAATCAACAATAAACAAAGCATAAGAATCAGATACATAATGGTTATGGGAAAGAAACTATATTTGCATTAAAAAATAACAAAGGAGAGATCACAATCGAGCCTTGGTGTTGGGAGCTCTTCTCAAGGGGTTCTTCCCTCAAGATTCACCTTGCCTCCTAATCACTCAATAAATTTTGAGATAATTTGGAATAGATTTTAGATACTATCACACATTCTTCCTCTCTTTTCCAATGAGGGGTGAGCCACTATTTAAAGGCTTCAAAGGATAGAGTAGGTTGAGGATTCCATGGAAGAGGTGGAGGGATCATCTCTAGGATAGGTGGATCTCAAGTTCCACCTGTCATGATTCATAGGGATGAGGCTCCGTGACGGCCATCTTCGAGAAGCCTCTCGAAACCTCTCTTTTTTGCCTTCATAAGTCGAGAACCGCACTTTTTATGAAGAAGGAAAGCAATGTTAGGGGAGCACCGCCTTTTGTAAATGAGTAGCATGCGGTGGCACCGCTCCTTACAAATGGTCAAACTGCGTTGCTAGGATGATTACCGCTAGTTGCACAAGAGGAAAGTGCGATGGTGGCTCAGAGTAAGGAATTATTCTTTCACTCTCACTTTTTAACTTCAGTCTCTGAGGAATTTTAGGCAATCAATGAGATGCCTATATCATAGCATGTTGGTGACGAGAATTAGGTGTAACATAGTATGAGGCCACCAGGGCGAACGAAACTCCTGCATGCTTCTCTCTCTCATCCCACAACTTGTTATGCTCTCTATGCTTAGCCCAATGCTCATATAGATCTCTACAGGGATCTCACTCAACGATCATAGCCTTAGCTCCAACAATATCTGCCCCACACAATCTCCTTCTAGGCTTAGGAATTCCCTTCACCGATCCACTGTTCTCTTGGGCAATCCATCTTTCTAGGTGCTTCCAGTGTGTGCATAAAAGGAGACAAACATGTTGTATGTTGTTGGAGAACCACCCATAGTATTAATTTGGGGCTTCTCAAGCATCCATGAGTAGAAAAACTTAATGGGTAAGGGTTCCTAGCTTGCCCAACCTCTGTGCTCACCTACAACCATCTATTTTCCCTTCAAATCTACAGTCTTGTCTCTAAATTCAAATTTATGGGTTTTACATAGTCGGGTAATGGTCATGAACATCAATGGGGAGCTCTAGGTGGTGTAGATCTGCATGAGAGAATGATAGAAAAAAATGAGAGGATGATTGTTGACTCCATAGGATATGCGATAATTGTGGAAAGACAATTGGCATAACTTCTCACCATAGAAAAAAGAGCTCTTAATAGTTGCATACTGACTTCTAACATTTGACATAACTGTCACAAAAGTGCATTCAACCCCTTGCTTCAATAACTGCAAGAGGTGATTTTTCCCACCAACCTCACACATGCATTCAATGATTAAAAATAGTCAAAAGAAGGTAATTTGCCTATTTAAAACACATGACAAAAATTGGATGAGTTATAAGGTTGACACTTGAAAGCAAAGGATTTAGTCTCCCATAGGCTCCCTTTCCTCTTCCCCTTTAGTGGAATCGTAGCCCCTCTAATGCTCTTTTCACAACCATCTTGGACCATTTTATTATTTATGCACATAATATTTACATATGCTTTGAGCTAGCATTACAAGCCAACCATAGAGTCCAAATATCAATATTTACATCAAACGTGCATAATCATACAGTAGTTAGGTCTTGGCCTTGAGCTCCACTCTAGGAATCCATGCAAGTGTATTTACATCATTTATTCAAAAAAAGAAACACTTTGAGAGACCGCTTATTTATGGATGGATTACTAGAAAGAAAAGAAATCAGGCACATGTGAGAACAAGTCAATGACACCTAGTGGAACATGATCCACAACCTCACCTAAGCTAACTGGAGGCCCTACATACAATTTTGGTTTTTACTAAGAACACTCATATGGAAACTTTATGCGAAGGAATTATATGATATATCTTTTACTATTTATGTTTTAAGATGCTAAATATGCCAATTATTAGTCCCTGTCGAAAGCCAGGTACTATTGTTTTTTATATCAGTTGACCATGTATTAGTTTCAACCTAGTTTTCTATAATAGGTGAATGATGATTACTCATTTTTTTGCATATGACCTAGTCACAAGTATATGTTTGATCTTGTGATGGATATATGGGACATATGTTTCCAATTTTGTACCTGCATACTATGATAAGGCCCATTGTGCACTTAAAAATTAAGAAAAGGCAATTAAAGAGATGACATGAATATTATACATGTGATGATTATTATGTCCCCGACCGTGTCGGGCAATTGAATTGAACTGGTTGGTTACAATTTTTTTTGTCTTGGCCTATGGTTTAACATTGGGCGGTGACAAATGAAATTTTTTCGTTTTTTCAGAAAGATCAATTTATCCGCCATTTCATTGGTTGTTTCGACGATGCGTCGTGCCCCAAGCCTTAACGACGTTACAACTCACTGTCAAGCCTAGAATTGGACGTCCCGGAGGACGTATTTTTCAAATTTGAATGTATTTGACATTTAAGATTACTGGTCACACGTCAAAGTCTACTTGTATGGGAAAATGAGAACCGTCAAATTGACCTTTGGTTTTGTCCATAACCCGTCATAAATTCTAGTACTTTGGCACTTGGCAAGGTCTGACAGGGTTTTGACACTCGAGGAGAAATAATATGGCACCATAATATGTTGGATTTAATGGTTTGGAGTGTAGTCATTGAGTTTGGTAGCTATAAGCAGTACTAAGTTGGCTCTGAGTCACTCATTTTGAAGAGCAGTCCACCTGCAGAACCTCAAATCAATAAAAATAGCGTTAACTATATGATCTGTACAAACCAAACCAAATGAACCAATCCAGTATGCTTGACGACCGCAAAATAGTGCCATAAAATTTACAAGGTAGATACTCAAAATCATGTGTATTAATGTTAGTGCCCGGGAAGCCTAACCAGCCTAACCAGGTGTGCTGGTGTGTATTGTTCCTGCTAAGATGGTGTTTAGAATCATCTTATATAAAATTGCAAAGCAATTTGATATTCGTGAATTTGCATAGAACATAAAATAAAAGGCATGAAAAATACAAGACCGTCATCAAATTTCCTTTTGACAAACATAGTAAATTTGAAATTCCAGGCCTACTCGCTATCGTTAGCACTGTAGATGGGTGGGTGTAAATAGGTCCTTCCCATTGTAGATGGGGGGGTGTAAATAGGTTTAAATGCATCTACACTTACCCATTCCTTGGAAATGACAACAACTTCTCTTCCGCTGTGGATGTAAATGCTCCTAC
Organism: Pseudotsuga menziesii; assembly: GCA_001517045.1. Taxonomy (NCBI): domain Eukaryota; kingdom Viridiplantae; phylum Streptophyta; class Pinopsida; order Pinales; family Pinaceae; genus Pseudotsuga; species Pseudotsuga menziesii. The sequence goes on from LPNX010515611.1 coordinate 276,487, forward strand.
GGGTGGGTTGTTTTCAGTCTCTATGACTGGCCAGTGGCCACTCCTTGGAAATGATGGAAACCTCATGACCAAACCGCTGTGGATGTAAATGCTCCTACGGGTGGGTTGTTTTCAGTCTCTATGACTGGCCAGTGGCCACTCCTTGGAAATGATGGAAACCTCATATATTTGGTCATGGATGTTAATGCATCTGCCTTCCTTGGATTGTAAATGTTGTTATACTTCCTCCATTATGTTGAAGTGAAAGTGATTGGATGGTTGTAAATGCATACGCAATTTCCCATCTCAAGTTCTTCGGCGGGCAGTTTTCTGCCGTGAAGTTGGATCGGAGTGGCCCAGTGGGGTGACTCTGTGCATTCTATCAATATTGTCTGTCCTGTCATTCGTACATGGCGATGTCTACGGGCGACCGTAACAATGCATGATGTGTTTCTCTGTCGTGTTGTGTTGTGTTTGTGTTTGTTGGTTGCTCGATACAGAAGATCATATTCTTATCTTCGGTGTTTTCATTTTCGTTGGTATCTGCATTGTTGTTGTTGTTGATCGTGATCGTGTGGGTTTCAAATGTTGCGAAGGTTGTATCACACCTGTTCTCTGCTCCCTCGACTTCCTGTCTGTCTTGTCTTGGTGGCGTGGCTTCCTTCACTTCGGTGCAACGCAGTCTTCTTCCAGATGCGATGCGATGCGATGCTCTTTCAAGTTCTTCCCAAGGTATTTTTCGTGCCTTAAATAAAATTCATTTGAATTGTTGTTGCATTCCTCCAGAAAAAAGGAAAACTTTTTCTTCCAAATTCCTTCGTTTCAGTTTCATCCATACCTCGTCTTCCCCGATGGTCTATTCACAAGCTATTATTCCAACGTATTATAGAGTGTTCTACAGGAGCTTCTTGTGAATTCACTAGCTTGGAAAATTGCTATAAAAAAGTCTGGGGATCAGGATCGCGCTGTGTTTTCCTCCATCGGATTCAGACCTTCTATCATTCAAATTCAATTGATCATGTGTGATCAATTAAAATATTTGTTTTCGAATTTCTATGCTTAAGACCCTTAACACACACATTGTTCTTAGAACAAATATAAATAATGCATAACCCAATCTCAGTTATGAACATTCTTTTGCATTCAATGCCCAATGTCATCCAACATCAATTGACTGCAGGTTATGAACATTCTTTTCAGTTGCTGCAAATAAAGATAGGAATTTTACAATGGTTACTTAACAACTCGCCATTCATTGTATCTCTTCATTTTGAAGTGTCAATTAATTGATTCAAATGGCCTACGAATCTATCTCTTTGTATATTGTGTTCTTCACCTCTTTTCTCTTAAGCTTATTGCTACAATCAATCATAAAGAACTGTCCTACAGGACTTGGCCACTGCTCCCTAAATTGCAAGGTTGATACAACTTCCATCCTTGTTTTTTAATTGATTTGTTAATAAACTTCATAATTACTCTGCTTTTTTTCAATGTTTTTAGCCAGTTTCAACCCTTCCAATGCGAGAAGGGACATTCCCACCTTGTATGCCATTGATATGTTAGTGCCATATAATGTTAACTTAAACTTATGATAAATATTGCATTTTTTCAGAAGTCTACAAGAACATCTCAAACTTAGTAGCCAGTATGATACTAATAAAATATATTTATATATTATTATGAAAAAATAATTGTTTTGTTTTATTTATGTTCAACATTAACAAACAAACAAAAATGTAATCAAAAGGCAAATTAATGACAATTTAATCACAAATTTTGCATGGACTAATATTATGAAGGAAAACTAATGAGAAGTCAACCACAAACTTGTCATGATTAATAGTATGTGGAATTATTTTACCTAGAATAGCAATGTGCTTACAATCTAGTATGGGGAGTTGCCATGTTTGTCATGTTATGTAATGTAACGTCGATTCAAAATTTATCAAAAATAAAAAAGTAATTAAAAATCATGTTTGATGATAAAATAAAAAATAAAAGGTCAATATTAAACCTAGATCTATTAAGCACCAAGAGGTATCCAATTAACATTTTCTTAAAAAATTTAAGATAATTTATTTTTGGTCTTAATATGTCTAACAATTAAGATAATACTTTTTTAATGTGTAAAAAAATTAAGATAAAAAAAAAATTACACCTAAAAAATTGGATGCCTATGTGTTGGATTGATTTGAGTTGGTTAAGCCAACATAGATCCATCTTAAAAGGGGATCTCTCAATCAAGAAGAGGCATCAAATCTTTAGAGTGTAAACATTGAGGAAGTGTTTTAATGTGTGTGTGTGTATATACATATGTTGTTTTTGGGTCTAGAGGCCTAGTCCAAGTAAGTGAGATGTGTCATGTTTGTCACATGTGGGCTCCAAAAATTATTAAAAAGAAAAATTATAAAATCAATAACAGGTTAGATCCAAATTTAAATTAACTAAATTGTAAAACGCATTTATATAAATGTATATCAAATTTCAATTTAAAATTCCATTGATTTCAAACCTAAGAAATTTTACATAAACTTAAGTAGACAAATTTATGAAAGAATATTTACACACACATCTTCACTTTACGTATCTATATATTAATAAAGTAAATACAATATTAAAATAAAAGTGGTCGCCTTGTATGAATTGCACCAATCCAATGGCATGGTGGACTTTGTAATGGAGATTTCTCTTAATTTTTTCTTTTGATTGTAATGTATGTTAAAAAGTGTACCTTAAGTAAATAAAAAATCTATTTTAGTCTAAAACAAAATTTCTTAAAATAATTTGTACAATAAACCATATCTGGAAGGTATAATATAATGTCTTGGTACAAGTTTATAATTTCTTGAATAAAGAATATGGTTCAAATTTTCCATGCTTCCAAGCCACCACCTCTTTATGCTTTGTGAAATTCCTTATA
>LPNX010515611.1:280441-353096 GCA_001517045.1 Pseudotsuga menziesii
TCCTCTCAGCCCTTGGTCTAGCCAAAGTTAAAACAAAAATATACTGGTTAAAATCTAATTTGAGCCGACATGTTATTTTTATAATAATAAAAAATTATTTTTTTAAAAAGACAAGCATGGGCTCTAGGATGAACACAGAAGGAGCTACACATCTCCCCCTACTCGAAAGTGTAAGTGTATATATTATTGTAGTATAAAAATAAAATTATCAACATTATTATAACAACAATAAATTCTTTTTTAATTTGTAATAGTGAAAAGTTAAAATTAAGTTGTGTATATATTAGTGTATGTAATATCCACGTAATATCCCAAATACTGATATTTTCTATTTCTATGCAAATTTACTGAAATAAGCAGGCATGCAAACTGCCATGCAAAATTTCCCTATTGTATAGCTGAAATTAGGATTAAGGTTTCCATGATAGAATGAACACTTACCACTGATAAGCTAGCTGAATAAGCTCCAGAGAGAATACACATGCAAGATGAGCTGAGTTGATGAAGAAATAACCTGGTTTTCTGCTGCAATACCTCGATTGGCTGAATCAAAAAAGTGTGACATTTTTGTTGAAGGGATGGTCAGTTTTAGCTGGAAATAAGTCGAAAGGAAGGTGTACCCGTGCCGGAGAGGATGATCGAAGCATGCAAGAGTTTTGACCCCTCCAGATGCCCTAGCGAATTGGTCTACCAATCTGTTGTTCACGCCCCCACAACCCTGTAAATTGTTGCTAGCTACCTCGGATGGACAATCTAATGGCTGATAATCACCCAATGTAGTAGAGTGATCCTATCAGTGAGGATGCAAGCCGCATGCAGAAGAAATATGGTAATCGGAGTTCTGGTGAATGACTAGGGTTTCCTAGCTAAATGCCCCCAACTGTACGGATGAATCTACAATAACCTTCGGACTTATACTGGAATATTGGATAATGATGAATGCAATAAACACAGTGACAAACCTAGATGGTTTATCCTGAAGGAGACTAGGGTAGATATCTCTTTGTTGAAATCCCTTTAGTTGAAGACGCTGTCTCCAACCCCAACTGTTGTGGCCGCACATTGTGCTGCTACTCAAGAGCTCCAAAATCAATAATCATCAAAAGTAAAGTCTCCATTCACTTTATCTTTCTTTTATAATTTTCAACTGCGAAAACCCTAACTTTTGACCTAATTAGGTCACTTTAACTTCTAATTTGCAGTTGACTTGCATGCATGCACATGGAGACTTAATTGGGTGCATGCATCATTAAATAATGCTTAGATGTCATGCATGTCACTTTTAGGGTTTGCATGCATACCACTTTTAGGGTTTGCATGCATGTCATTTTTAAGGTTTGCATGCATGTCACTTTTAGGGTTTGCATGCATGTCACTTTTTGGCAACATTACAGTCCTCCCTTGCCAAATATTGCTTGTCCTCAAGCAATCGACATTTGTCAACTAAAAAATGCATCCGGACACCAATACCAGGATCCCATATGAACCACTGGATCACCTCATGCCTAGTCCTTGCCACCCAATCATGAATTGACCCCTGGATACCTGGATCCCAAACAACCCTTTGACTGATACCAAAATCCATCTAAATGCTCTTAATGAGCCAAGCAATCATAAGTTGCACAAACTCCTCAAAAGACTGCTCCGTCATGCCTCCAAACCTAAGCATCCCTCGAAAAAACTCCTGGAAGCGGAGGTTGGCCCTCTCCTCTATAGCAACTCCACTGATGTCAACTGAGCTTGTAAACCTAGGTGTCTCCATATCCGTCATATACCTGTATACCCAATCTCTGTATGGATACACTTCCTTGTTGGATGGTCCACAAGGAATGTGCTCAACTACCTCCTCCATGGTTAAACCACTATCCCACAAATACAACTCATGATCCCATACCTGATCCAAATCCTTTGTGTCAGATCTCTCCTCAGTCACCTGCAATTTTGAGTGCTCATGTAAAATCATTGCTGAAGGCTCTCCCCTCAAATCATGAGTGCCACTCATGCCCTCATGGGTCACAACTATCCTGCATCTTGTGTAGGTTGTGATATCCTCTTGGGAACTCACTCGACTGGTGTCATATGAACCAGGATCTCACACATCTGTACTATACCCATTTCAGAAAATAAGGGATGCATCCATGTCACTATCGGCTAGTCCCTGGAATATGTCTCCCATCAACGCATTTGCATCTACAACCTGAACCATTAATGGTCCCTCCACAAGATGTGGAACATAACCTCCATACTGCTCAGCATGTATAGAATCAATCCTCTCTGTGTCATGCCTCTCCACTCGTTCATGTGAATCTAACTGAGGTTCCTCTTCTACCTTGTGCTCATCCAGAAGACTCAAGGGTGCAATCTCTGATTCCTTATGGTCCAAACTATCATATGAAAAGAGAGAGCGTCTGAACATGATCCCATCTTCCTTCACTCCCCCAACTATCCCTTTAAGGAGATCCTCATCCAAATCCTTGGGCTGGCTCCCGAACTTGATGGTGTAATAATCTTGAAAGGACAATGCTGCACATACCTCATCACCCAAGGCTAGATACTCCTAATATCGAGGCAAGTGTTGAAGTATTGCTAACCTCTGCCAATTTCCAGTCAAGATCCTTCTCATTGTCTTCATGTTCTCACAAGCTAGCAAAGAAAACCCTTTGTTCTGACATGCACTTCACCAACATCACTAACATGCATTTGCATGTACACACATGCATCAACATGCACTTTTATTCAATTGTTATGTGACCATAGCTGGCAAGGATCATGCTCTAATACCACTATAAAATCCCAAATACTGATATTTTCTATTTCTATGCAAATTTACTGAAATAGGCAGGCATGCAAACTGCCATGCAAAATTTCCCTATTTTATAGTTGAAATTAGGTTTAGGGTTTGCAAGATAGAATGAACACTTACCACTGATAAGCCGGCTGAATAAGCTCCAGAGAGAATACGCATGCAAGATGAGCTGAGCTGATGAAGAAATAACTTGGTTTTCTGTTGCAATACCCCAGTTGGCTAAATCAAACAAGTGTGATGTTTTTGCTGAAGGGATGGTCAGTTTCAGCTAGAAATAAGTCGGAAGGAAGGTATGCCAATGCCGGAGAGGATGGCCAAAGCATGCAAGGGTTTTGACCTTCCACATGCCCTAGAGAATTAATCTCCCAGCCTGTTGCTCACGCCCCCACAACCCTGTAAACTGTTGCTACGGTTGCCCCCGATGGACAATCTAATAGCTGATAATCACCCAATGCAGTAGAGTGATCCTATCAGTGAGGATGTAGGCCGTATGCAGAAGAAATATAGTGATTCAGAGTCCTGGTGAATTACTAGGGTTTTCCCAGCTAAATGCCCCCAGCTGTACGGATGAATCTGCAATAACCTTCGGACTTATACTGGAATACTGAATAATGATGAATGCAATAGATATGGTGACAAACCTAGATGGTTTATCCCGAAGGAGACTAGGGTAGATGTCTCACTACCAAAATTCCGTTAGTTGAAGACATCGTCTCCAACCCCAACTGATGTGGCCTCACGCTGTGCTGCTTCTCAAGAGCTCCAAAATAATAATAATCCAAAAGTAAAGTCTCCATTCACTTTATCTTTCTTTTATAGCTTTCAACTGCGAAAACCCTAACTTTTGACCTAATTAGATCACTTTAGCTTCTAATTTGCAGTTGACTTGCATGCATGCGCATGGAGACTTAATTGGGTGCATGCATCATTAAATAATGCTTAGATGTCATGCATGTCACTTTTAGGGTTTGCATGCATATCACTTTACAGTTTGCATGCATGTCATTTTTAGGGTTTGCATGCATCTCACTTTTAGGGTTTGCATGCATGTCATTTTTAGGGTTTACATGCATGTCACTTTTAGGGTTTGCATGCATGTCACTTTTAGGGTTTGCATGCATGTCACTTTTGGGAACATTGCAGTGTAGTGTAGTATAAAGAAGAAGATAATTAACAATATTAAAACAAGAGTTATATGATGGTAATGTCCATGTAAAGAGAGAAATTGAACCATCGAAACGACAACCTTACATATTGAGAATCATCAGCATATCTATGGATTTTGTTTATTCTAGACCATGAGATTAACTTTCAAAAGGAAAAGGTGTAAGCCCGCCTTATTATTAACAAGTTGTTTTGAAATTTAGAAACTCTTGATATAGCTCAAAAGTTATTGAATTAGAAAATGAAAAAAATGATATGAGTAACTAAAATCATGAAATATAAACCTATATTAATATCTCTTAATTTATTTTGTCAATTATTCAAAATACTTGTTCAAAAAGTTAAAATATATATATATATTCCAAATGGAAAATATCAATCATACAAAAAAGTATGATCATGGACTATCTCAATAGGACTTACATTCATATTTCTTTCCTTGTTAGGGTCCTTTCCTCATTTGCTTCAAAGAGAGATGCACAGTTACATTTCCGCCGACTAATTACATTATAGTGCATAACCAAAACAAGAGTCTTGAATACTTATGCTTGGAACTTTTACATCTTACTATCCTTCCTATACTTCTTCAATCAATGTTTTCCCTGGTTCGAACAATAATGCGAGTTTGCACAGATAGTCTGCCTTTGTGTTCAATTCCCTATACACATGTTATTGATAGGACTGAGAAGAAATTCACAATCCTTCCTATGGATTTTAGAACTTGATGCAAATATGGTGCTTTGATCTGAATTATGTTGTTGATCCAATCTAGTACCATTTTGGAATCCCCATAAACATGAAGGCTAGTGATGGTCCTTTGTGCAGCCAATTCCATTATCACATGCAGGGTTGCAAGCTCTGCTTTGTTGTTTGAACAATGACCTAGGGCATACTTTAACTATACCTTGTGTTTCTCTGAAAGATATAGAACTCCCCCTAAACCTCCAATAGGAGGGTCTCCTTGGCTAGCTCCATCAAAGTATGCCCAAGGAGTTTCCTTATTGATGACCAGAGGTACTCGATTCCTAATCTTATGCACTTTTTCCTTGGATTTGTGCTCTTTGGTCCACGACACAACAAGGCTCGTCGTCACTTCATGAGGTATTAGACGGTTATGGAAAATTGTTGTATTGTGTGCCCACCATATTCCATAAATAAAGGAGGATGGGAATGCGTTGAAGAGCCATACCGAACTGTCTGCCCACCATGAGAGGCATCTTTGATCTAGTGAAGTACCTGCATGAGAATCTTGTGTTCTTAGGTCTTTGGTGGTTGTCTTCCATATTGTTTCTGCATAAGAATAGAAAACAAACAAGTGAGAGCCAAATTTCTCTTTTGCATGACATAAAACACACCAGCTCGGCCCTTGCCATGCTCATTTTTTGAGATTCTCCCAGGTTAGAAGTTTGTTACTCAAGGCCAGCCATAAGGTTATCTTTGCCTTTAGGGATCCTTCATTCTTCTATACAGGTTTCCACCACAGCTCTATTTCACCTTGGTATGATTCCAAAGCACGGTTCCTATAACCAAGATTTGTTGAGAACTCCCCTATTGCTGTGATTTTAGACCAAACCAGCTTGTCTTCCACTCCTTCTAAATGAATATAACATGATTGTAACTACAAGGTAAACTCTATACATTCATCTTTAAGGCTTCCCTCCAAACCTAGCTCTTCCACATTATTCCAATTCATTCTTCCACATATCGAAAGGAAAAGGTGTAAGCCCGCCTTATTATTAACAAGTTGTTTTGAAATTTAGAAACGGTTGATATAGCTCAAAAGTTATTGAATTGAAAAATGAAAAAATGATATGAGTAACTAAAATCATGAAATTAAGCCTACATTAATATGTGTTCATTTCTTTTGTCAATTATTCAAACTACTGGTTCAAAAAGTTAAAATAGCATGCTTAATACTATCATGTTAGTTGTAATATATATAATTTTATGTATCAATTAAAATTGAATTATTAATATTTTATGTATATTAGTGGAAATAAAACAACAAGGCTACATAATATTTTAGGAGTTGGCTAAATTCTAGCCCATTTGCACTTCTCTTGGCAAGTTTGGCCAAGGTAACACGATTTGTTGATGAAAATGAGACTTTTAGTGTTGAAATTGCAATTTCTATTGCAAAAATGGATTTAGGACCCTTGATTTTCCCTAGGGCACCCGGATTATGCAATCACTGAAAACTACCATTTGAACAATTTCCGACTGATTTTTATCAGAAAACTCACCGAATTTTGGGTGCAAATGGTCTAAAGTTTATCTTACTCCATTATTTTATGTGTCAATTAAAATTGAATTATTAGTATTTTATGTATATTAGTAGAAATAAAACAAGGAGGCTACTGTAGCATTTAACCTTAGTCACTTATAATATTAACCTGACATGGATGATATCCATTAATCTATTATCATATATTATTAAATATTAAATAGTAGCATATGAGTGTTCTAAACACGTTAGACATTAAAGTCTCATGATTAAAATGTATGGCTTGCAATAAAGACATTTATCCATATCTTGGATATATTTTAAATATGTTGATATTAAAATCTCACTTTTTATAAATGACATTTTCTATAATTTGAATTAATAATTTGACTTTAAATTAAGTTGACTATATAGTCATTGAGTATAGATCAGGTGTTTTTGGGAGGATTGTTATTATTCTCTCCACACGGGTTTAAATCTAGCTTTGTGGCACTTACTCGTTGGGAGCTAACTTTGACTATGTAATGATTGATTGGATTATGTAATTTTGGTCATACCTTGATTCTCCGGAATAACGGGTGTTGGCATTTCTCTCGGTGAATGTATCCCTCTAATAAATGGTGAACCACCATTTAAGAAATTAAGTTGACTATATAACTACATTTTTTCACTTAGATTACCTTAGTTTATCTTCTTAATAATTAATTTAAATTTTTTAAAAGAATTTTAAATATTTAAATCTTAATTCTAAATACTTTCAAAAGTATATTTGTTTTTGTGTAAAGTTGCAAATTCTATTAGACAGAGGAATAAAAAATTACATGTCCATGATGCTTCTGGGGTGGCCTTAGATAATGGTACCACCACCCCAACTAGTCAAAATTATAGACCCATCTGGTGTGATCATAACAAAAAAAACTTAGTAACATAGGAAACCAAATTTTAGGCATGTACTCCTCTATACTGCAGTTGATCAAAGTTTTAAACATAAGACTAATAAACAACTGTAACAAAAAGACTTGAAATAATATTCAAAGCTCGTGGGAGGCAGAGCCTTTGAAGGATTCATAACCAGAAATTACGAAGGGAAAACCTCCTCTAGAATGGGGAAGCCACCCTGGAAGTCATCATCAGAAGTAGTAACAGGATTTTTTACCGGAAGGGGATAAAACTTGCCACTCAATCCCTCGCTATCGCGAATGCGCTTTGTTAAACAAAGGTCCAATTGTTGAGGGGATGGGAAAAGGAACATTGGTCGCCTTCGTCTGAACCAAAGCAGAGCCCCTCTCCATCGACCTCACATTTGTAGCATTGTCACATCCCACTTCTGTGTTGCTTTCTCTTCAATGCCCGGTGGCTAGGCGCTTCAAGGCAAAGGTGGCATTCAAACCATTGAGCTGGTCATCCAAGTTTGTCAACTTGGCTTTGGCCGAGAGCATCATGTTGCGTGTAGAGCTCCAATTTCCCAGCATATCCTCCATAAGAGTGCTTATTGTATTCTTTATTACCATTAATGGTTAATTTTCCCTCCACCCCTGTCGGTGGCAAGATGTTCAGTAACCAATCGAACCTCCCAGTCATCGATCGAGACTCATACTGACATGGATATTCTGGCCTCATATCCATCCTCCACTATCAAACTTAAGTCGCGCTGGGTTTTCTCTTGGTCACTACTTCCTCTGCGAGGGGTTCCTCTTTGCCTCGACATTTCAAGAACCAAAGCTATATTAGGAAACTAAGGAGAGCAACATTGCAGCAGAGCCATAGGCGAATGCAGTCCCATGTGCTGTAGAAAGAACCAATTGAGCAGAGCTGAGGAGGAAAACCAGAGATAGATACCATAGACCACAACAGAGAGCCACCGAATGATCCCTCCTGCATCCATATCTCGCAACCTTAACCAGTCTTGCTGTAAAATCTCAATGGTCACACGTTCCATATCAACCGATATCAGACCAGAATTATTGGTGATGGTATTGGTTCACCGATCTCCCAGCTCTAGAGGGGACGTCCTCATCTACCCATATTGAAGTTCTGGAGGACTGGGGGGTCTTAAAGGCTCTGGCATGTGTGGTGGCACGTAACTAGCTCCCAAATAGAGGTGCTATGCGCTATCGATGGGACATGCAGGCACCCACATCTAGGTACTTTCAAAATTATACTTAATTATTTCAAAAATATTTTATAAAAATAAAAAATCAAAAAATTATAATTATTATATTAATAATAAACTTATAATTTATATGAAATTGTTAAAAACATACCTTATATATAGCTTCTAACTTGTTTGTATCATATAACAAGCAAACAAGCAAACAAGCAAAAAAGTAGTCAATTTTTGGCACCTTGAGTTTTTGGGCTCTTATCGATGGCGCTTGAGGGTTTCGTCTCTCATCTGAGGGTTTCGTTCCTGCTCTCCTTTCGCTCCCATGGCATCTCTGTTCTCCCTCTCTCTGCATGTCTTTGTTCTCTCTCTACCGTTTGATGCTCGGAAGTCTTCCTTGCTTTATTTCTTTCATGTGGTGTTTCTCTTTCTGCTATTTTTTACTTGTCTAGCCTGTATTGGATGTGATTTTTGTTGGGTCTGCCCTGGTATCATTTTCTCTCAGGTCTCACCCTTATGTTTGTATCCTGGCTGGTTTCACTGCTCTGGTTGGTGGGTTTGGGGTTTCGCGGCTTGGCTTGGAGTCCCTCCCCTTCAATGGGGGACTAGTACCAACCAAGCGTTAACAAAAAAGTGGGAAGGACTATCGCTTCTGCCGCGGCCTCTGTTTTGACGTCGGTTTTTTTGTTGTCTTCTCACCACCTTTGTTTTTTTGTCCACTTTTTGGGTTATCAGAGTTTAGGGTTGACTTGGTTTGTGTCTGGGGGCTTACAGATCAGGCCATGATTGTGACCTTTCTCCTTTGCCATTGACCTTTCTCTGTCTAGGGTTTTTTGTCTTGAGAGCACGTGATTTTCCCACACTCCCTAATGTTGGGGTCTCTGGTACCTGACAAGGGTTGTTGTTGGTCTTGATATGGGTATATGATTCTCGCCACCTTTTTTATTTTACCCACTTTTCTGGGTTATCTGAGTTTCGGGTCGATTTGCTTTTCTCTCCCTTTATGTCTGGGGGTGCTCTTTCGGGCATTGATTGTGTCCTTACTCTTCGGACACTGAATTTTCTCTGCGTGGGGTTTTCGTCGTTCACTATTTTCCCACTATACCCTGTTGTTGGGGTTTGATCTGGTACCACGTAGCGGGTCTTTCCTCCTGTCCAGGGCTGCCTTAATTTTCTTTCATTGCTTTCACAGTGCTCACCCTAAGTCTTGTTTTTGTCTTTATCTGTTGTCGCTGACTATTTCTTTTCTGGGACTTTTTCGACGTGACACTATCTTTTCCCCGTTTCCAGTCTGGGGTTTCTCTGTGGGCTTCTCCTTCCGGGCTAGTGGTTGACTACTTGCTTCTTTGGATGGAGGATTGTTTTGATAAGTCTCGCTTCCACGGGAAACGAAAATCTAAGTGTATCAAAGCCACAGAGGAACGTTTTCGCTTTGTACTGGGGCATGACGTCTTCTTAGATCAGGTCTCATCACTATGCTCTCGTGCCTTGGTAGGTCGCCTGGAGTACTGCAAAATGGACAAGTCGTCCTGGATTTCATGGGCATTGGAGAATTGGAAACCCTTGTTTGATTATATCCCAACTATTAGTCTTTTGTCTAGAGGTTGGGTTGTATTTGTCTTTCTCGATCCTGCTCACTGCACCAGGGTTTTGGAAGGTGTCTGGCGCGTTGGGAAAGGCTCCCTAGTATTAGACCATTGGCACTCTCACTTTGACCCTTTGAAGGATAAAATCACTAAGCGGCATTTATGGGTTCTCCTACCACAGCTCCTGTTTCCTCTGTGGAGCAAATCCATTCTGGAAGGGATTGGAAACACCATTGGTCGATTTATCTCTGTGGAGGAGGACTTCATGCAAACGTACGATAAGCGACTAGCGAAGATTCTTGTAGAGATGGATTTATCTCGCGGTCTGCCTGCAGAAGTTGAAATACTGTGTAATGAGCATCTTTTGGTTCAAAGGATTGACTATCTGCATGTTCCTTTCCGATGTAGTGGCTGTCGTGTTGTTGGCCATCTCAGAAAATCATGTCCGAAGATATTGGCAGATGATTACTTATCGGATTCGAGTAAGTCTCTTTCTCCCTCCCCTCCAGTCGGTCATCTGGGGAATATTCCTTCCCCTAAAGGTATGTCTAATGCTTCTACTCCGTCTATTGATATCATACCTGATTCCTTTCTAGAAGCAGTTGACAGTTTGATCGTGTCACACAAAAAATATTCTGCTCTCTTACATTCCTGTTCTCATGAAAAGGCTGGATCTCCTATTGATCCATCATCGACTTTGTCTGCTGAACTGCCACATTTTAATGATTATGCACCTTTGACTACCTGTTCTTTAGAAAAGACAGGCTCATCACTTTCTTCCTCTGTGGCTTTGTCTTATGACCTGGCTGGCTCCCCTGTACCCCCTTCATCGTCTTTGGATGTCCATGATTTGACCCTTCCTACAGGTTTGCAGGCTCCTGATCACTCAGAGGCCTTACCTTCCCCCTCGGGTGCTCCCAATACTAGTCTCCCTCCAGTATCGTTAGCCCTTGACTCTTTGCTGGATTTTCCCCCTCTCCCTTCACACTCCCCCCCCCTGGGTCTCACCTCTCCCCCCTCAACTTCACTGGCTCTTCCCACTATTCCAGATCCTCGTCCCTCCAGCCCCACCACCTCTCCCTCTTTCACCGACCCTTCCCTCACGAAGTCCATTTCCATTTTTACTGCTTCCACACCCTCTTCACCCTCCGTCCTCCATCTTAATTCTATCAGGTTTGCAAACGTCACAGTCAGGAAGCCTAAGGGGAAAAGGGTTCTTCGTAATGATATTTCTTTGGTCTCTCCTCCATATATTCCTCTCTCTAAACGATTAAAGGAAGTTTCGAGGGTCAATTCTTCTCGGGGTCTTAGAGCGTGTTCCCCCCCTCAGGTCTTGTCTTAATGATTATTCTTTCTCTTAATATTCGAGGCCTTGGGGGCAGGCCCAAATTGATCAGTCTCAGTTCGCTCTTTAACTCCCTGAAACCAGACTTCATCTTACTTCAAGAAACCATGTGTAGTGATGTTCAGGCTCTTTTTGCTTTTTCTAAATTGCTCCCCTCCTGGGAGTTCTGTGCCATCAGTGCTCGGGGGTTATCTGGGGGTCTTCTCTCTGCATGGAATCCGCTTAAAGCTAGGTGTAAGGCATTACATACTTGTGCTAGGATCTTACTACTTGCTAATATTCGTGGTTTTTCCAACCCCATTCATATTATGAACACTTATGGTCCTTACAAGGATAGGATTCTTTTTTGGGACAGGGCTCTGAGTGGTGGTCTATTAAATCTCCCTCATCTTGTGTTAGCTGGCGATCTTAATCTCACTCTCCATCCATATGAGATCTGGGGAAGCAAGGCTTCTTTGGACCAGCATTATGAGTATTTCCTTTCCCTTTTTGATGCTACAGGCCTTGTGGATGTTGCTCCTTCTTCGATTGGCCCTACTTGGCGCAATGGGCGATCGGGTGAGGATAGCATCTGTAAGCGCCTTGATCGTTTTCTTATCTCCAAAGATATGCTCTCCATTTTTGGATCCTATAGAACCTGGATTAAATGCTCCATCATCTCAGACCACTTTCCTATTCTCTTTGAATGGAACCCCACAAAGGACCCCTTTAATTATCCATTTAAGTTTAACCGTTCCTGGCTGGAGAATTCTGAGTTCATTGACTGGTTCCATCGATGGTGGTCTCTCCACTCTGGGGCTGATAATTTTTCTGGCATTGAGGACCTCTGCCATACATTACAGAAGCTAAAACAAGATTCTAAGATCTGGTTCAAAACAAAATCTGCTAGTATGGAACTGGACTCTTTCAATCTTGAACAGGCTATTGAATCGATTCTTGCTAATGGTATTCTCTCTAAGGACTAGATAACTCAGTTATCCTTTCTCAGTGCTGCCCGATAGCGGATATTAGACCACCTTTCCCTCACCTGGAAACTCAAGAGTAGAACTAAGTGGGCCTTACAGGGTGACTCTAACACTAAATTTTTTCATTTGGTGGCCTCGGGTCGTAGGACACAAAATATGATTTGGTCACTGGAAGATGAGGCAGGTAATCTTATTGATGAGGATGGATCTTTAAAGGAACTTGGTAAATGTTTCTTTCAGAATATATTTACGAATGAAGGGATTTCTTGTCTTGATCATCAGCTCAATGTGATCTCACTCTTTCCCAGAATGATTCCCCTGGCTCACTCTAACTGCGTTACCACTCAGGTCACTCTTAAGGAGATTGAACACTCTCTTAAGTCTTTCAAAAAAGACCGTAGTCCGGGGCCAGATGGGTGACCAGTGGAGTTTTACTTGCACTTTCTTGATCTTTTAGGTCCCATCCTTTGTCAATTGGTAGATTCGACCAGAACTACGGGCTTTATTCCTTCCTCCCTGAACTCTACCTTCTTGGCACTGATTCCAAAAAAGGACAAACCCCATACTTTTGCCGACTTCAGACCCATTTCTTTGTGTAATCTGCTCTACAAGCTCATTGCTAAAGTCATTGCTGTTAGGCTTAAGCCTTTTCTTGATCAAGGTATCTCTCATGAACAATTTGGTTTCCTCAAAGACCGGCAAATCTCTGAGCCCATTGGCATTGTCCAGGAAGTCTTACACTCTGTCAAATCCAAGAATATTTGTGCCTTTGTCCTTAAACTGGACCTCACAAAGGCATTTGATCGTGTTGATTGGACCTTCGTCAGATTTATCTTAATTCAAATAGGTGTTCCCCTCCTTACTGTTAACTGGATAATGGGCTGTATTTCCACAGCAAAATTTGCGGTCTTGGTCAATGGAACCCCTTCTAGCTTTTTCACTGCTTCTCGTGGTATTCGGCAAGGCTGTCCTTTGTCCCCTCTTATCTTTATCTTGGTCATTGAGGGTCTCAGCTTGCTCATCAAGGATGCTAGATCTAATGGCCTGATACGTGGCATCCAACTCTGGTCCTCTCTGACTCTATCCCATCTCCTCTTTGTAGACAATGTTATTCTCCTGAGCATTGGGTCTTTTCAGGACTGGTTAGCATTTGAGGTTATTCTTGATGTCTTTTGCAAATCCTCTGGTATGAAAATCAATATTGACAAGTCTTGCTTTCTATACCATAATTTCTCTTAAGACTGTCTTAATGTTTTTAGGGATGCTCTGCCTTGTAAAATGCATCCTCTTCAGTCTGGTTTAACTTATCTGGGGTATTTTTTGAAACTGATGAGCTATAAAGTGTCTGACTGGTATTGGCTTCTTCAAAGATTCGAAAAGAAAATTAGCCACTGGTCTTATAAAAATCTGTCTCTTGGAGGGAGATTGGTACTTGTTAATGTTGTCCTGACGAGCATACCAGTTTACTGGATGGGTTTGGCTCCTCTCCCAGTTTCTATTCTTCAGAAGCTCAAAAGTATTATGTTCAATTTCCTGTGGGGATCATCTGTTTATTCTTTCAAATTCCACTTATCTAACTGGAAGGACCTCTCCTGGCCCAAAGAATTGGGAGGCTGGGGTATTAAAAACCTCCCGTGGTTCAATCAGGCTCTGCGTCTTAATATGTTTTGGAGAGCTTTACACTCTAAAGGTATATGGTTCCAGGTCCTCAATACTAAATATATGAAAGGATTGTCGGTTGCTGATTAGCTTCGGAAGAAATCCTTTAGCTCTCACAATGTATCTCTTATATGGAGAGGGTTCATGCAGGTTATTCCATGGATGGGTATGCATTTGGCGTGGCAGGTTGGTAATGGCGATAGTATATTATTGGGGATTGATCCGATCGTGGGCTCAAACTCTGTATTTTCTCTTCCGGAAGATTTCAGATTATATCTGGAAGATCTAGACATCCGCAAATTATCCCAGGCCCATAACTCTATGATTGATGCGGCTCAGTACTGGTATTCTGCTAATGACTTAAATCTCGGTGGCTCCTTTGTGTCATGTTGGAACGACTATATCTGTGGTATTTATGGTGCTGGCATTCATCTCTCGAACAGACCAAACAAACTTACTTGGATATATAAGAAAAACAGTGACTCTATTACAGCCAGGGATGCTTATGATTGTATTGCCCGTTCCTCTGCCCAATCGATTACTAAGACTGATGGCATTATTTTATGGATGAAATCCCTCCCCTGCAAAATCTCTTGTTTCATATGGCTTACTCTGCACAACAAGATTCTCACTTGGGAGAACCTTCAGAAAAGGGGTTTTTCAGGTCCTGGAATCTGTCCTCTCTGTTGTTATTCTGAGGAAACGGTGGAGCACCTTTTCTCTTTCTGCTTGGTCTGGAAATCTGTTGCTGAATACATGAAGGAGCATTTCAATCTCTTTGTTTGTTTATCGGGGGCATCTATAGAGTTTATTCTTAAAGATTGGCACAACAAGATTCCAATAAGCTCTCCCCTTTTCCTGCTCCTATACAATATGATGTGGATTTTTTGGAAGGCTCGTAATTTGGCAGTATTTGAAGGGAAAAAAAGGAATATTTATGGCATTATTCAGCAAATTTTATCCACTATACAAGCTCCTTTTTCTGGGACTGCTACTAAAATTATTCGGAGAAGACTCATTGGGAATCCTCCAGACAAATCATTCCCATGCGGTTTTATCGATGGTGCATCTCAAAATATGATTGCTGGTGCTGGCTTCTGCATCTTCCTCAATGACTCTCACTTTCTGGAATTTTCACTGGGGGTAGGACATGGCACCAATACCAAAGCGGAGTTGCTCAGTCTTTGGGCACTTCTGCACACTTCCCATATGATGGGGATCCCCCTAGCTCAGGTTTTCGGTGATTCACAAGTAATCATCAACTGGGCTAAGGGATCGGCTGCCCTCTCCCCACCTGAACTTGTTCATTGGTGTTGGGAGACCAAAAAGATAGCTTCTAGCTTCCAGGATCTGTCATTCATTCACATTTATCGAGAGCACAACAAGACAGCTCACTGTCTTTCTAAAAAAGCACTCTCCCTTTCTCAAGGAAAAGGATGTTTGATGGAATTCATTGAAAATTTGTTGGTTACCCAAGATTACTTCCAGCTCTATTGAGTTAGTATAGAGGTTTATACCTCTTCGTTTGCTGTATCAGATTCTCTGATGTTTTTATTAGTATCTGCTGAAGGTGTATACCCTTCCATTGTTGATGTTTTTTTTTCAAGATTGAGCAGAGTGCTCTCTTTAGATCGCAGCTCAGAGTTTCATTGGCTCTCGATTGATGTGAGTGAACGGGTAGCCTCATTTGTATGATGAGACAGTTTTCTGATGGGTTCTCTGGTATTGATGTGCCTTTCCCCCTGGCTGGGATTCTGGGTGAGCAGCATGTTCAGATGCATTTATGCTGAATTATGTAAAAATGCCCTTTGATTCATTATGATGAATAACAAGGTCAGATTTTTTCTTCTTGAAAAAAGCAAACAAGTTATATTTTTTATAACAAATTGTTATGTTAATTTAATTTGATTATGGATAATTTCGTTGTTGATTTAATCGTGGAGTATTGAATAACTTTTAATAGGTGAATCTAAATCGAAATGAAATAGGAAGGCAAGGAGCGATAAAGCTTATATTTATGAGGAGACATACAATTTTATTAAACAATGTTTATGGGTAAAGTGTAAGTAAACATTTATCTTATGCTTTTTTTCCCTGAAACTTTTTTACAGTTCATAATTTGTATTAAATCATGGATTATATTGTTCATGTAGGAAAAAAAGTCGTCCATAATAAGTTGTCATTACATTTTTCAAAAAAAAACAAGTGCTATATAAACTCCTACTATTACCAGTATAATTCTAAAAAGTTCCAAATTGATATTTATATTTTTTTTATGTTACCATATATGACATGTATAAAAAGATTAATAAAATAAAAAATATTTTCCATTTAGACGATGATAGGTCCAAAAAGAGGTCTAGGATTCAACTTTTTGATTGATTCTTTGTCACAGATCCATAGCTTGTAGAAGTCCTTAGGAAAATCAAGACCTTGTTTGGAGAGTGTGTCAACTTGATGGTTTCCTCTCCCTGTAGAGATGGTGGAAATATATACCATGGAAAAGCAAAAAAATCTATGTATCTCAGCCATAAGAGAGGCCAAATATATGTTCCTTGTAGCAGAATTTTGGTTGATCCAGTCAATCATCACCATAGAGTCCTCGAATACCTGTAAACATCGAATTGCACAGATGGATAGCAAGTTTCATGATGTAGGGCATATAGCTCAGCTCTATTATTAGTGTCCCATCTAATATTAACAATAAATTGATGCCAACGTGAATATGAGGAATATAAAATGACCCCAAATCCCCCATACTTGGGCAGAATCTCGTTGTACCATCAAAAGAAACACCATGAACTAGGTTTATCAATCAAAACCGGATGAAATGTATGTGGATTATGGACCCTTTTTTTTTCAGACGAAAAAATCATGACCTTGATATTCAAATTTGAATCAAAGGGCATCAAAATGAGCCTCCCATATGAGTGTAGTTACATAAGTTACCAAAGGTTACTGAGTGTATGAGCCAGTGTCAAGAGATACCAAGATATACAATGTCTCTGCTCCCCAAATAGAAACTAGGAGAAGCCACAAAAAGAAAACAGGTTTTACTGAGGACACACAAGTTCAGTCGAATCCAGGAGCACAAGGAGAGCCTAGAGTATTGATCCAGAGATGCCCACCCTCCACACAAAAAAGATCTCAAAGAGATACAAATCCTCCAGTGCCAAAAGAGAAGGAGGCAGAGCTCCGGCACTTAGCTCTAAAAGAGCTCCAAATTACCACTCATGCTGATAGAACCATCAAATACTGCAGAAAATAAAAGGAGACCAGGGGACAAACCCAAGGCATCTTTGGATAAGCAATCTGCACTCTGATTTTGCTCTCTGTAGACATGAGGGATGTCCAGCCAGGTAAAACAAGTGATCAATGACCTGATATTTTCACACCAGTGGGTCAGTTCTAGAGAGGATAAAGTTGCTTTGTTGTTGGCCCAGTTGATGATAACTGAAGAGTCACCATAGATAAGCAAGAATGGGAGGCCCATTTTATAAGCCACGGTAAGAAGAGTCCACAAGGCCAGGAGCTATGCTCTTGTATTGGTCGAAGGACCACACCCAAGCTTGAAATAAAGAGAATGTGAACTGCTGATGGCAATGTGAACCCCCGCACCGCCTTGAGAAGCAACAGTTGCCCCATCGAAAAAACCACACGGGAAGATCATTTCTGGAGCTGATCCAATATTTCTAAATTTGACCTTTTTTCAGGGACAGGATAGTAATGCATCATATATTCATCCTGAAAGACAACACTTTGGACCGAGGCCTGCATTCCTTCAAAGATGCACCGATTTCGAAGCTTCCAAGTGCTCCAACAAGCAATAATCAGCAGGTCTCTGCAAAATGAGTGCTTAGAATATTTAGAAAACCAAAACTTCAGTCGATCTGGAAATGAGCCTCCAATGTGAGGGGGTTTGCAATTGAAAATCCCACAGAGCCTAGACCAAGTCGAGGAAGTGAAGGGACAATCAACGGAGATATGTTGAATAGTATCCTCACCATTAAAGCATAAAACACATCTACTCGGACCTATCCACCCTCGTTTGGATAGATTGTCCCAAGTTAGAATTCTATTATTTATAACCAGCCAGATAAAACACTTGATCTTCAAAGGGAACAAGCACTGCCATAATCGAACCAAAAAGTTATCCATGGCTGGTTCCAGCAGAGTTTTCATCATTAAATCATACACCAATGCAGCAATAACCATGCCATCTTGTTTATTGTGCGTCCAAAGAAGTTCATTTGCCGAGTGTTTAAGTTTAATACCCCGTGCTCAATGCCTGAAAAATAATTGTTCCAGCACGATGCTCAAGATCCACCCAACTCTAGATCGTCAAGAGATAACCAGTATGAATGTGCCCCAACCAAAGGGTTACGAGCATCATGAAGAGCTGAGATACCATAATTATTTAGGTACTCAATCAAATCGTGAGGGAGAAAGAGACACACTGATGATTCGACAATAGGATCCAATCCAATATGGATATCCTGGTTGGGGAGATGTTTGGGTTGGCAAGTGGGAAATGGTAAGGATTATGGACCCTATCCATTTGAGGAAAATATTCAAGAACGACTAAACAATTTGTCGCAAAACCATGGGAGGAATGTTTGCTTTCCAAGTGGCACATATGACAAGTAAAGGAAGGGCTCGATGGGTCTGGTAGATAATATCTTGGATTCAAATATGAAAAGCCTCAATAAAATTTGGTCCCTGCCACTTGAAGGATATATGAGTGATGTTTGAGATACATATAATGAAGAATCATTCATTGAAAATATGAGTAGTATCCTCCGCATGATCACAACACAAAGGGCATCTGCTCAAGACACATAGATATAGTTTGGTTAAATGCTCCCAGACCGGAATTTTATCAGCAAAATCGAGCCACATAAAGAGGATGGAGTTAAGGGGACATTTAATCTTCCATAGCAGAGTCATCCACCAGTCCGGTGGGGCATGTCTCTCACGAGATCAGATCTGAAGGTAACCCATCTTAAGGGGATAGGGGGCGGAGCACCCAAACGGATTCCCAATGCATATGATTTGATCCATGGAGTCGATAATGCGTTTGTAACATCCAAAAGGTAACATTCCTTATAAGCTTAATAATATACGTTCTATTTCTTTATAAATGGGTTTGGATGTACATAGCAACAAAAATAAATTTGTGATGAAGTTTTAATAACCAATTACCTTTCGGCATCTTCTTAATACAAACATATAAATTCAGTTATACATTGAACTAATGAAATCACAAATAAACCCCACATTTTTTTTTAACTGTGGTTCACCATTTGTTAGAGGGCTACTCCACGGAAAATTCCAATACCTGATATTCAAACTGAATCAAGGTATGGTCAAGCTCATCATTCACAACATTTATTACAAAGGGCTCCACAAGAGCATCATGTCACTTACAAGAGTAGAACCTGGGAAAAGAAACCCCACATTGTAATTATCATCACAATATATAGTTATATACATTATTCTATAAGACGAGCTTATTAAAATCATGAATATTGTTCATAAACATAACAAAATCCTTTTTGGGATTAAACTTGAATATTGTTCATAGACATTACCAGACCTTTTGGGAATTGAATTTGAATATTGTTATAAACAATACAATACACGCAAGCTAGGCTCAGAATTGGAATTAGACCCAAGCCTTAGACTAATTTATATAGAAACTAAAATGTATGAAAGCTTTTCAAATCGACGCGGCTTATAGGTCGAGGAACCAATTAAGCCCTTAAAAATCTGCATGATTTTAGATACCTCCAATTCTGCAAAAGTAGAAGTCGAATTGGTATCGAGCACCTAATGGTGAAAGTTTTAAACAAACCTACATGTCATCGTTGCAAAATTAGGTCGTGAGTGCCCAGGAGGAGGGTTAGCATTCCAGGTTCAAGTCCATACAACAAACACAATAAGTAAACTGTAAGAGCTCTCTAAACAATAAGTGTGATCAAACTTTTATCTTTCAAAGACACCTCTCCCTTTAAACCCCCTTGGCCTATGGCAAGAAGCAATAAGATCTTGAATCAATAATTGAATATTTGTCATTCGGAACAAAGTATAAAATAAATCGAGTTTCAAATATTGTTTAGGGTGAAAGTGCTTGGAAAGGTGTTGGCCCTAGGGAAGGATAGGCATAATTCAGCCAGAATTTTGCTCGGGAATATGAAGATTCTGGTTGCATGACAAAGGAAGCTACAATGAAGGAAAAGTTGCAAAGGAAGCAATTGTGGGAGAAAGAGCTACGACATAAGAAGTAGATGTCGAGGAAATTGTGACAGAAGCAGCCGCGAGGGAAGAGTTCACGCTAGAAGCGAAGCTGCGACGAAAGGAACCATAATAGAAGAAGACATGCAACAGTTGAAAAGGACGGCCCAAGAAATCGTGGGTAAGAATTCAATTAGGATAATACATGCTTTGGGGAATAAAGCATCTTTGTATTTTGCGTTGATAGTGCCTACTGACAGTTGTAACTGAATGTACAAGAATATGAATGACAGCCTATCGGCTAACATAATAGAGTCAATCGATTACGACATGTAAGAGTCTGTAAAAGGGGAACCCAAGTTGTGTGCCGGTTGCGCTCTCGCTAGGTCTTTGATGGCCTTTTGTCTTAGAAGAGTTGTAGGGAAGAGAGTCGATCTAGGTTGTGTGTGGATCAACAGTAGGGTGAAGGAGAGGAAACTTCAGAGATCTGAGACTAGAGAGCATGAGAGGAGAGAGAAGTATGTATAGATTGTAGAAAAGATCTAGAATAGATTTTGCAAGCTAAGTGTGTAGACGAAAGGTGCCATATATTTCTCATGCCAGATGAAGACCACCTTTGTGCTTTTTCCCCGATGGGTTTCCACATTAAATGTTGTCTATGTGTATATTTGATGAATGTACTTATGTCGAATGAATGTGTGTTGTCAATAAGTGCATGTGTATTTGCTTATGAATGGGGTTTTAGATGCATATGTCACACTGTTGTTAGTTGGAATCGCTAATAAGGAATTATATTAACTATTGTAATCTATGTCGATGGATAAGTAGAGTAATATCTTGAATGCACACACTAAGATTCAGTAATATAACCACTAGATTCGGTCGAGCGAGTTGGTAAGGTGTTGTAAGAGGATAAATCCCCACCCAACAACACCCAACAATAAAAACATGGTTATGGAAGTTACCCATAAGAGATATCTCGGGTGAGACTGCATCTACGTCGCAAGGGCTGCCAACTGAGCCCCGCTCTGTCGGGGCAATATCTTGGGCTTTGTTGACAGAAAAACAAGGGTTTGAACTTGGGTTGAAGGGATAAACGCCAACAAATGGTTCTATTGTCGGGACTATGAATCACTTTGTGAGGGATATTTTTTGGCACTCGACAAAGCCAGAAATTCAAGAGTGGGTGGATTTTAAAGCATTAGAGTATGCATAAGAAGAAAGTGGAGGATCATGGTTGATCCGACAAAGTGGTTGGAGCGATACCTCTATATGGATATTCATGAAATTTTCTTTTGTGAGTTTCCAATTTTGTTGTCTGAGTGGTTGTTGAAGCTAGCAACCCAACGAAAAAATTTCCAAGGAGGAGAACCGACAGAGTGGAGTCCTCACCTAATTCAATGACTAAAAAGAACTAGAAACCCCATATCTAGGGTTGTTGATTTATGGGTTGATAGTATTTTGGGTGGATATATCACAAAAATTGTCGTCGACGCTATAAGGTCATATAGTGAAGTAGAAAGAGAATTTTTCCAAGGACCCAGGGGAAGGTATTTGACATCTTTGAAAATTTGGATCAAAATGCTTATATGCAAGAAAGGGATCCTGAGAATGGAATCCGATGAGTAAAGAACTGTGTATAAAGACTTGGGTTATGTTGCAAAAGAAGTGCGAGAAAAATGGAGCAAATTAAGCTGAGATGTTCCCTGGTGATAGAGGAACTACACTAGAGGGTGGACGTCTAAGAAGTGGAAGGAGATTTCAGTCGAGAAAAAGAAGAAGAACTATGACTAGAAGAGGAAGTGGCAGTATAACCAGAGAAGAAGACTACGAATTGACGTCGCACTTTGACGGAGGTTCTTACGTCAAGGAAGAGGAATATAAGCTTATCCCTGAAAGAGAAGAATAAGAAGAATAATCCCCCTATAAAGAATATGAATACAACACACCAACAACTTCGCGTACGTCTCCAGAGGTAAGGTCCAGAAACTCATCTCCTAAGTGGGTTTGTCAATACAAGTGACACTAACTATGGGAATAGTGGACAAGGGAGTCCTACTAGCCAAAAAATTATCCAGCAGTACCAAGGACCAATATAATGGTTGGGACTGATATTAAGTTGTCTATATTCAACGAAAATGGGTTAGAAGACCCAAAGCAACATTGGTTTCTATGTGAAGTGATATGGATTGTGTGACATGTCCAAGATGAAGCAATAAAGAATATGCAAACGATCATGACCTTGAGGGGTCATGCACTGGACTGATATATGAAGTTCTATGTGGTTTCGATAGGAGTCGCACAAAAACCAATTGACCAAATGTAGTGAAACTCCCATGGCCCTAGCTATAACTATTTATCATTTAGAATTTATTTTCAGTCTTACATTACATATCACGAAGTTTACCACATTAATTTCTTTAAAATGAAACAAAATCCACAAGAATAAAACAATTAAATATAAAGAACCTGATTGCGATGGTTGTTGAGTTGTTGGTGAATATTTTTGTAATTGTTGTTGCTCCAATCCAGTCCGACGATCATGCTGAAGATACTGACTAACCCCTCAGTTGACCTCCCTACCATATTGAGAGTAATCTTCTTCCTCTCATACCCTCGAGCAATAGGGGTCATAGGGCACACACACTAGCAAAGGTTCAGAAATGAGCTCCCCCTCACCAAAATTTCATGCCAAACTCACATACATCGTCCATCAAAAATTCAGTTGTCATTACGACATTCATATAGAACTAGGGGGGCTCAGAGATCCCTTTCTCTTACTTTCCCCCTTCTTAAATAGAATAATATCCTGCGACACGTCATTCCATGCAAAATTACCCTTTTTATGCAATTTCCATTTATTATTATTCACCCATCCATGTGTCGTTCTCCCATGAGAGTGCACATGTATCCCACAAGTTGCTCCTAAATGTTCCCTTATGCAAGGAATTCAATCCCTAGATCAGTGGGTGTAAGTTAAGTTAACTCTATGATGTTCCCCAGTCCAAATTTGCTCCATATCCAATATTCCCATTTATTTAATTATAATAAATCATTTTATGCACAAATCTACTAATGCATCACTATATGTCTAAAGAATTATATTTACATATTTTATTCTCCCAAGAATGTCTAGGTACCTCATCTATGGGCCCTTCTGAAAATAACTTCCTCTTTCTATTATGTGGGGAGTTCATGTAGTGGTGTAGGAATTGTTACCTTGCACCTATACTCTACATTCTATGAGAGACTAATGGCATTGAGTAGTAAGATCATCCTTACTGCGCACCCCTCAACAACCTCGTACGTGACCAAGTCGTTATGGTCTCACCTATACGGCATCACGCCACCCGAGCAAAGCTAGAAAGGCTTTCCACTCATGCATGGATTTCTATTGGGAGCCGAGAATCAGTTGTCGTACCCCCATGTGTGTTTCTCCCGTCCTCTACGACCCCCTTTTTATCCCTTTGTGATTGAGTCAGTAAATTGTCTTACCTGCCACTGCACACACACTTGGAGCATATATTAGTAGTATTGTTGATAAATTCATAATAAAATATTTGATTTCAATTGTTTATGTTCATTAAAAATCATCCATAACTCATCTATTTAACTCATAAGAAAGGTATTTCTAATTCATTCAAACTGATCCAGCAATCATCATATTCGTTCACAGGTGCAAGTTAATCCATAACATGCTTAGAGAAATAACCATATTTTATTCATATATGGTACTCAATCCTTAGTTTTTCTCAAGGTAACAACATTTATTTTAGATTATTACTCTGGGTAACTTTCAACAAGTTTCCTCAAATTTTATCAAACAAACTCGGTCGAAGACGGGCATTACACCAAATTAGAGTAGTTCTAATAGATGAATTTAGAAAGCTGAAATCTTAATCTTAGTGTATAACAGAGATTAAAAAGATTAAGAAATTGTATATGGAGTCTGTCTGGGACTTCGACCATATATTTAAGACGTTAATGACTAAAGTAAGCTTCTAGCTATCGAACGTACAACACAAAGAATGGTTCATTGCAGTGTTGTTACCGCACATCTAGATTCCCTTGATGTAACAAAAGCTTATGTCACATACTGAATCTCTAGAGCTGGCCATAAAGATAGAATCCTCACCTGTAGGAGAGACTAGTGTCGGAATGATGCAAATTCAGTCACAACTATCCAACTTTACCTTGCAACTCCATGACATTAAAAAAGGGAAAGAGATCAAAGAGGAAATGAGGTGTACTACATGCAGAACAAAGGGACACCATAAGGATCATTGCCTAACACTAATGACTTATGTTGCATCATGAGCATCAAACCCGATAAATGCACAAGGGAAGCCTTGGTGTAGAATATGCCAAACTAGAGGCCATCGGTCAAAAGAGTGTTTGTACTTACAGAAATTTGTAAGTGCACCAACTATTTTATATTGTAAATTTTGTAAATCAATAGGCCATGATGAGAAGGACTGCAAAGCATTTTACTTGTTGCAAGAGAAAACGGTGGACACCTATTTAATGTAGAATGAAGAGCATATGCAAGATGATCGGGCTCAAGCTCAGTATACTCAGGCCTAGTATCCACAGAATCAATACCCGCAACAATAATACCCTTAACCCAGGGGGGTTGAAATTTTATAGGTTGAGGACAAGGAGGAGGATTTGGTCATGGAAGAGGCCATATAATTTGTTATAATTGTGGGCAACTAGGACATTTTTCTAGGGACTATGCAAGCCCTACAAAGACATGTTCATATTGCAAATAATTTGATCATTGCGTCGAATAGTGTCCGCAATTGATTGCAAAGTGGCGGGTTAGAAATGTGGGAAATCCAAACCATCTGCAGAATCCCAATCTAAACCCCAACCAGAATATTCAGAAGATCTCCGTTGAGCTGAGGGAACCAAATATTATTGTCGTAACAAGGGGAGGTGTTGCGACTGGAGTAGACCAAGAAACGCGGAATGAACAACCGCAGGTGCAACCAACAACACAAAATAAAGCACCATTCGACGTCCAAAAAGAAAAGGTAGTATTCTTGGACGCGTGAACAAAATTTGTCGACAAGAATCAAGCGTCGACGTATGCTGCTACACTACCAATAATACCAATAATGGAGATGCCTGAAAGGTTTAATCAGTTGTTCTGAAAGCAACCAATGGGAAAGGTTAGTAAGTTTAAAGAGTTTTCTAAAAGTTGTTTATTGCTAATACAAGATAAATATGTTGTTGAAAAATTGATAACTCTAATGAAGAACCTCAAGAAGAGGTGCGACCAAATAGAAGAGTAAACCATGTGGGAAAAAGATTAAAGACAAGTCACAAGTTAAGGATGACTGCCCAGATAGGAGATTATGATATGGACTACAATATCCTAGACTTTGGCTCTGATGTCAACATTATGACAAGATAGATATGGGAAAGCATTAGGAAACCGCAGCTGGAGTGGTCTCCTATTCAACTCAGATTAGCAAATCAGTCGAAAGTCCTACCTATCACTCAAGTGACTCAAGTGCCTGTAGAAGTAGAAGGCTTGAGAACATATGCTGACTTTCAAGTAATTGACATTGTCGATGACACAAACCCGTATCCCACACTTTTGGGGATCGACTGGGTAATTGATAATCAGGCCATCATCAATTTTAAGAAAATAATCCTAACATTTGAAGATTCAGAGCTAAGGGTGGTGTTGCTTCTGCAACCCCCCTTTAATTTCTTAGCTTTTGGTTTTACTTAGACTTTTTTTCCTTTTGAAAATTGTTGTTCATAACTTGGTTTTACTTTTGATTAAGCTGAAGGAGTTTTAATTTTTTACACCAAGTATGAAAATCCTTTTGATTCGATATGTCAAAAAAATGTTGGGGTTTTCTCCCACACAGCGGAGTTTTTTTGCTCTTCCTTCCGATGTTTTTCAAGCTGATTTTACAATGATATTTGGACCCGGTGTATCGAAAAATATTTGTGTTTTCGCCGACGCAGCGGAATGGTTTTGGATTTTTAAATCCAACGCTTTGCCATGTATTTTATAAGTTTGTTGATCTGACACTTCGGGAAGATTTTTGTCATTCCGCCGACACAACGACTACCTTTTGGTTTTTTATCTGATAGCTTTCTAACCAATTGTGGGATTTTGTGCTACGGGGTCTTTCAGATTTTGTTGGAAAGTGTTTGAGTTCCATCCACAACTAGTGGCAGAAGTCTTGCCTCTGTAGTTGTTGTCCTCCATCAAGTTGTTTTAACTGGGGAGGGCCGATAGCGGCAGATATCTTTTCTGTTCGGCGTCGATACTGTTGGATCGTGTAATCTTTTGTTGTCGATCGTGTCCTGAGCTACAACATCAGGAAGGTCAAGCGAAGGCCTTAGCAGTTAATCTTTCATAAATAATGCCTATAGTTGCGGTAGGATTATGGTTTTCGAGTCGCTGTATTTGAATATTTTTTCACCTCGCACGTCGACGCAGTTTTTTCTATGAATTTTATTTAGGCGCCAAACGACATTCTTTCATAATCGTGTGACGTAAAGACTTCACTAACCGCATTAAGTGTTTTTCCCTGTGCTTTCCTATACATAGTCTGTGGGGTTCATTGTCGTTTTCATGGTGTGATTACAAGTATTAGGAGTTGTTGCAGCCTATGAAGCTTACCCATTTTAAGCGTCCGTTATGAGCTAGGGAACTGCCATCTGGAGCTTACAAGTCTTTTTGCACCACATTTTAAGCAACCGTCGAACTTCGCATGCTAAGTAGGATCTAACCCATATATTTTTATTGGTAGGATGGTGATTTTGTGACCTATCTCAATAAGTAGCGCACCAAGGTTTTATGACTAGAGGTTGTCGCTTTAAAGGGTTTTCTTCCCCGCCTTCGGTTTTCTTCTAAACAGACCATCTGGGTTTATTTGTTGACCTAGTTTTTCCCAGGGCATAGTTTTTCTACCTACTCCCTGCATTTTCTGCCCCAGACAGCCCAGACTAATCAGTCCATTTAGACATGGCATGCTCACAGCCTTGGTCGTGAAACATCGAGACCGAGACAGCCCGAGTTTTTTGTCGGCTTTATTTTGACTAGTTATTATCTATTTGCGGCGATAGAGGTTGTCTAAACCGTAGGGATTTGAGTCTGGTTTTTCATCTGGATTCGTAACCTAGGGTTCTAGGCAGAAGATTTTGGCACTGGTGATGCTATCGCCATGACCTCACCACGTGTGTCTCCAGGCGATTGTCCCGTGAGCCATAAGTCTCATAGAGAGGTCATGCGCAGAGGTTGAAGGTTGTTTTGGTGATGCCTCCTATGTGTTTTAAAATGTTGGACGACCTAGGTTCAAGCTTTCGGTGCCTCAGATAGAGTTCGCATGCGAGCTAGGGTTTTTCGCCTGGTTTTAATCTTATATTAGTTGTGGTTTGAGGGTATGCGAGGTTTTACGGTGCAAAGTCTCTTCTGATGGGTAAAGATGATATGGTAAATAATATATTGCTTAAGCTTAATCTATGAAGAAATGACTTGTCAACAAGATATAGCGACATGTTTTGGTGTTTTTGCTACAGGCTCAGTCTGAATCCGATACCATGCCTAAGAAAGGTAAGAAGAAAGCTAAGGTGATTGAAGAAGACTCAAACCTGGAAATCACGCCTCGAGTAGAAATAATATATGAGGACACTAAATCTGTCATTGGGGTCGAGCCTGAATTCAAGTGTGAGCATATTTATCATATGCTCCAGGATTAGAAGGTCCCAGACGCAGGATTCGAAGATTTACCCTTGTTTGGAAACATATTAATATCAAGGATTACAAAAGCATCCACATGACCCGAGTTGTTTCCTTGCTCTGAGATGATTGGATGGGTTTTTTCTAAGGCTGATGCAAAAGAAATGATTATGTATAATGTTGAAGGTTAAGGATTTGCCTCTTTTACCCCTGCATTCATAGCCAAAGCTTACAATTTTCCAGTTTCAGAAGTTAGCATGACCAATGATTGGCTAAATAGCCTAACTCTTGATTATATTGGATGTGTGAAGATGATGACAACGGAGGGAAAGTCCTTCCGACAAAGGGCATTTGGGGAATATGAGACTATCAGTCTATGCACCCCATATAGGGTGGTAGCCCTAATGCTTAATGGGATCTTCGGTAGAGATGATAGGAAATTTTACAATATCAAGTGGATACCATTGATGTACCATGTATTTATGGAGGGGACTGTGTTCAATTGGGTAGATATCATAGCTAAGAGTTTATCTTCCTGTATAACTGCAGCACAGGAAGGATTGCTCCGGCAGAAGTCTGAGTTTTACTGGGGATCATTTTTTATTGATTGCATACTCTGCCTACATCCATTTGAGATGCTAAACTATAGTTTGAAGGAAGGAAAAGTGCCCATCTATGCAGCATACCAGATTTTATGGGCTCACAAATATCACAGTTTCGAAAAGCTCTTTTGTGAGGAGTTCTTAATGCCCCTTTACCAGTAAATTTTCCTTGAAGAATGTAAATGCTTGTCTAAGGATGCTTGGGACATTATAATGGAATATGGAGATTATTTCTTTTTAGAAGAGGGCACCTACTTGAGGATGTATGGAGGAACCAAAGCCCCTTCATTGCTTCCCAAGTATGCCATCGATTATGTAGTACATAAAGAACCAGTAAGACATCTCTTCCTAGATGGTTTCGGGAGTTATTTGTTTGATATGAGGAAGGTTGTTTTCCTGACGATGCCATTCTATGTTGGTAGTTATAATTTTTCCAAGGTTAAAATCACACCAGATTTTTTGAAAGATCTAGAAATCTTCCATTTTGGTGAAAAGAGTTTTCACAGAAATGATGTTCAGGGTAAGGTGGTTGCACACCGTGCACTTGTGAAAGTAAAATTCGAGTACTCTGATCATTTTGACAAAGAAGAAGAATTACATTGGAATACTTGTAATATGACTTCTCTAAACAAGCGTCTCAAAAATAAAATCACAGTCATATGCGGCAAAGGCAGCAGCAGCAGTACCTCCGAACAGAAAAGACAAGAGGAAGAAGTTGCACACAAGGAAAAGGAAGAAACAACACAAATATTAGTAGAAGGTGCAAGAAAATTGTTGGTCAAAGAGGCCCATAGAGAAAAGGAAGAAGAAGAAGTTGCTAGGAAAAGGGAAGAGGAAGAAAGAACACAGAAGGAGTTAGCTGAGTGAGAAAAAGAAGAAGCATATAGGATAGCTGAGGAGCTAATACAAAAGGAGCAAGAAGATCAGGATAGGGAAAATCAAGAGAAAAATATTGTTCAAGATAATCCAGAAAGTTTCCCTTCCACGTCGGGAGATATATTGATAGGAGGTCACCTCCCTATGGTTGAGTTAGGGTTGGTGCCCTTCACTCCTTCGAAGCAGCATGAAGTTGCAAGTTTGTATAATGTATTCTTTGACCCAAGTGAAAAACCATTATGTGGAGATCCGAGAAGACATTGAAAATGGGTAACCAGCCTAAGGTTACCACGGTTACTGAGAAAACTGTTGTAAAAAATGTAGAGGAAGATCCAGAGCAGATGGCCTCAATTGGTGTTGCAACTGCACAGGCGAATGCTTATAATGTTAGCAAGATGAAAGGAGAAGTTGATCAATACAAAGAAAAAATGGCACAAATGAAAGATACCTTGAGGAAAGAGAAATGAGTAGGCTGAGAGACAAAAAAGAAGTAAGATGCCACCCTTTCGGATTTAGAGAGGCTCCAAGAGGCCTATCAAATTCTGGAAGCAGAAAGGGATGCCTTGGTATTGTCAAATACCATCATCAGTGGAGAAAAGAAATATTTAGAAGGAAAAATTTTAGAGTTGGAAACACAAAGGGCCACAGCTGATACTCAAGCAGAGGAGTTAAGAGCCCGATATGGAGAACTAGATGCACAAAACAGCTCTTTGGAGACTATGTTGAAGGAATCAAATGAGCGGAAAATGAATATCACGCCCTCTTGCTCAAGAGGAAAATTTATCAAGTGGATTTAAAACTTACAGAGGAAGTCTACAAGATTAAGCAAGATGAGACCAGATTACAAGAGATCTTGGTAATATTGACCGACTTAAGAACAAGAACTCAAGGAGTTGTAGAAGTCATCCAGGGTCAATTGACTTGGTTGGAGACCAATGAAGAACTTCTAGAAACTATGCCTCAAAAGAGTATAGAAAATTTGCATATCAAGCATGAAATCATGGATTACATCAGCAAGGATGCTGCAAGACTAACAGCCGCAGTTGTGAAAACATTGGATAAATGCATGGCGTTTTACAAAAGGGTTCTCACCACGCATAACAGATGACAAACCACTGCAGCCAAAAGACTTCAAGAATTCCAAGACAAGAAGAACATTTGAAGTATCTTCATGACAGATTGCAAGAAGATGAGCTCAACATACAACAGATTAAAGGTCTCAATGAGAAAATAGTTAAAGGTTTAGTCACACAAGCTGCAGTCAACAATTGCTTGCTGGAGGACCAGCTTAGAGTCACTCCACAGAAGGTAGTAGAAATGATGTCATAGTTGGTTGTACATGAAGTGTTAGTCAGAATATTAGAATATATGGATTTCAGGAACATAGCTGAATATGCAGCTACATGGAAGCAATTCGTTGATGGATTGGCAGGGCCCACCTAGGCCGTTTTGTTTTATTCACGTGTGTAGAATTTTATGTAATATTCTGTATTTATTCCATTTTCCTAGTGAGCACACTAGAGGACAAAATTTTTGTGATCAAAGAGTTAGGGAAGCCCAAAGGGCATGGATAACCAAAAGTCATTTTCTAAATGTATAAGTAAAGGGCGAGTAGAATAGAGAGGGGACTTTTTCTAGCTCTCATATGCTGAAACTTTTTGTAAGGAGAACTATTTCTTTTTATAATAAAGAGAACTGAATTTTTGCCGAAGGAAGGACTGCACGAGTTTCAAGATGGTTATGTGGATTGTTGAATGAGAACTACTTCTATTTTGGCTTGCTGCATAAATGTGAGATCGTTCCAACCTGCTTAATTATTTCTGCAAGTTTATGAATGGTTTCATTGTTCTATTTCGAATCTTGTGCAATAAAATGAGTAATAAATTTTTTAACTTCACAGAGCTATCTTTGGGTTATTTTTCTGTTGTATTTATGTATGAAGAATCTAAAGGCTATCTGTAGGATTCTGTGTGCAAACAATATAGTATATTTACTCATTTCAATATAAACTTTGCTCCCTAGGGATAGTTAGAATTAGTTTAGAATAGATTAGTTGTTCTTTGCTTTCATAGAGTGACTATGGGGCAGGAGTAGTAAGACGTGGGGAAGACCTGCGCATCTCTAGTGAGGTTCTTACCCACTATTACTTGCATTTAGTATAGGCACTTTCATTTCATTATAAATCATAAAATCACATCAACGGTGGACTGGGATGCAACCGGTAAAATATATTTAAGCATTCCTTTAATTCTACGGTAGTCAGGCCGCTAACCGGACAGATTCCCCATTCCAAATGATAAACGATCTAATTGGGAACGGTTATTGGGGAGAATCCCTATTGTCTGTACCTGGGATTTTCCGAGCATCAACAGTTTTAGCACTAGAAGGGGGGCCGCTAGTGCATGGCCGGCAAAGGAAAGTCGTTTACTCAAAACTATTCCACTAGTAATAATTTTGAAGCTAGTTTTTCTAAAAAATTCATTCCCGAAGAACGAGTAAACCCTGAAGTAGAAACTACAGAGCACCTTTACCCTATTCCTTTTGAAGTAGTGAATCACTTGAGAAGACACACAATGTCTTATGTGAAGAAACTTGGATGGTTATAGACAATACCTAAGTTACCGAGAAGGCGAGCTCCTAAAAGAACACCCACTTACATGGAAGATTCAATTTTTGTGGAAAATTTGGAAGAATTGGTAAATTTTTCCTTACAAGAAATTGTTCAACCACTTCATCAGTTGGGACCAGATTCCACTAGTTTTTTTCCTTTTCAGTCTCCACCACCATCACCTCGCAGAATCATGGCTGGGAATACACCCCCAAACGCTAATCAACCTAATCCACCACCATCTTGGAGAGACAAAACTCCATTCAACCTGGCTCTGGCATTGCATACTTTGCCCCAGAATGCCGATAAGTCATTGCCTAAGTTTGATTCTGGATAAGGCATTTTTGTGGATGATCACTTGCAGAGTTTTTTCTTGGCTCTAGAGATTTTAGCGGTAGAGCATGAAGATGTAGTGTGTAGACTGTTTCCACACACTTTCAAAGCTAAAGCATCAGCCTTGTATTTTGGTTTAACAACAAATTCTATAACGAATTGGGATACTTTTAAAAGATTGTTTAAAGGCAAGTTTGGTAGCCAAAGAACTACTTCTGCTCTCGTGAAAGAATTGCTTTCTCTACGGATGGAAAAGAAAGAGAAAGTGCAGGATTTTAGTCAGAGGTTTGCTGTCGATTTAAATAATTTCAGTGCTTCCATAAAACCTGCTAAAAAAACTTTAATGGAACATTATACTTCAACACTTTCCCCTGACATAGCGATGTTTGTTAAGAGGCCAGTAAAGCCTTCTTTGGTAGAAACTTATGAACAAGCCAAGAAAGTAGAGGTTGAACTTGAAAGTATAAACAAACAAACTATAGAATCAGATACAAGGACTTTTAGTAGTAAGAAACCTTTGTTGCTGACTAGACCCAAAGAGGAACATTCAAGTGAATTAGAAAATGTTGTTAAAATGGTACAAAAGCTATCAAACAAGATTGTTGATTTAGAAAAATATAAAGAAGCCAGTTCATCCAGAAAACAGTTCAAACCATTCTTCAAGAAAAGAGAGAAAGTGGTCCATCCCAACTACCTACGCGCATTTCTTCTGTTTTGAATTTCACTGAAGTTGGAATGGACATTTTTTGCACTTTTCATCAAGAACCCCATTCTGAGAAAAGATGTCCACAATGGATAAATTCGATGACTCTGGTGATGAACCAAATTTTAGACGCTCAAATAAACGAGCTTGAAGTAAAAGAAGAAAGGGAAAATGAACCAAAGGAACCACCTGAAACAATAATGGTGGGACTTTGCACCTATGTTGGGGTTAGAAGAAGAAGAGCCTACTGAGGAAATTCAACTTTCAGCAGTTAATGTCACAACAAGAAGCAAGGGACGAATAATGGATGAAATTTTATCACTGCCTAAGATTAGGAAGATTCAGGAAAGTATGAAGAAAATGAACAGTAATACTCAAACCCCACATATACCTGAATTAGTCATAACAAGGCAAAAAGCTCCCGCGGTCAGTAAGCCTGTGAAGGTTACGGAAAGTAAAGTGGAGATTAACAAGAAAAGTTCAGCAGAAGGCGATATGGGATATGACATAATAGAAGATATAAAGAAAACAAAGGCAAATATTTCTTTATTTGAAATGTATAACTTACCTTAACAAAGAAAGAAGCTCTTGGAAGCCTTTGATCCACAAACCAGTAAATCCCAAGATGATGTTCAATCAAAGGAAGAGACCAGTGAAACTAGCATTGGGGGGGAATTTAAATCCCAAACGTTACCATTTCTACTTTCTTTTGAGATTTTTAATCACAATGTACACAATTGTTTGGTAGATTCAGGAGCATCCTCTAATGTTATGCCTCTTTCAGTATGTAGAAATATAAATGGTCAAACAACACCTTCTTCATGTAAAATCATCCAGTTGGATAGAACCGCAGTCAAGGTGGTAGGAGAAATGAATAATGTGCTCATATGATTATTTGCGGACAAAAGGGTTTGCCAATTTATAGACATCATGGTAGTGGATATACCAGAAGCATATGGCTTGATCTTAAGTAGGGACTGGTCAGCGAAACTGGAAGGATACTTTGCAACTAACTGGTCACACTTGTGGTTTCCCTATAATAACTGTCAGAATTGGATCAAAGTGATGAGGGAACCAAATATGAAGCATAATGTGACGCAACTAGAAGGGAAAAATGAGCTTGTGAATTTCTCACATTCAGTTTTGGGTAACTATTTCATAGATCTTGAACCTGGAAACTATCAAATGGAAGAGGCCAACAGTGAGTCAAATACGCAGTCCGATCTCCTTCAATTTTCTCGGATTGATAAAATTAATTGTAACATAGTTAATTTAGTTTCTAATTTAGAAAGTAGTGCTGATAATGTAGAGTTAGAAAATAGATTTTGGTTATTATATTTTGATGGTTCTAAAACTCAGGAAGGATCAGGAGCCAGTTGTATCTTGATTGATCCAGAAAAAAAATAAACATTTTCTTTCTTGTAGATTAGAGTTTGAATGTACTATTAACACAACAAAATATGAAGCTTTAATCCAGGGTTTAAAGAAGGCTATTGAATTCAAAGTAAGGAATCTAAAGGTTTTTGGTGATTCTGAAATAGTTGTTAGATAGGTTCGAAATACAATTCATTGTTTGCTACCATATTTAAAGGGATACCAAAATGAAGTTTGGAAACTTATAATAAATTTTAATGCATATAATATCATTTCGATTCCTATATTAAAAAATGTAGAAGCTGATTTCTTAGCTACTTCTGTTGCAAGATTAGTGCCGACTAATCATAAATGCTCAATTGAATTGATTTTCAGGCCTTTTGCACCAGATAATGTCACCAACTTGAGGGTATTCGATGATGATCAACAAATCTTGGAATTCTTAACAAATGATGAGACTTTCAAAGACTCAGTGATTGACAACGAAGAACATCAAGCCAATTTTCAAAATGGGAACTCCATTCTGAAGGGGGTAAGAACCTTGGAGGGAATTTTTGATTTCAATAGCAAGTTCAGGAATCCAGCCAATGTCAAAACACAAAGTTCATCTATGCATTATGAGCTAGTTATTCTTGGGACGGATGTTGAACCCAAGTATGTGAACTTGGGGAAATGCTGCTCACCGGGTGAGAGAAGCAAATTCATCAGTTTATTTCACAATATAGAGATGTCTTTGCTTGGACATATGAGGATTTGAATACTTTTGATACCTGCATCATCCAACATGTTATCCCTATTAAAACAGGAGTGAAACCATTTCAGCAACCACTGAGGAAGATGCATCCCAAGCTAGAACCCCTTATTCAAAATGAAGTAAA
Source organism: Pseudotsuga menziesii (assembly GCA_001517045.1). Classification (NCBI taxonomy): domain Eukaryota; kingdom Viridiplantae; phylum Streptophyta; class Pinopsida; order Pinales; family Pinaceae; genus Pseudotsuga; species Pseudotsuga menziesii. The sequence continues at coordinate 315,611 of LPNX010515611.1, forward strand.
GAAGTTGCTTGATGTGAATATCATCTTCAGAGTTACACACTCGGAGTGGGTGGTGAATTTGGTACCGGTGAGGAAAACGTCTAGTGAAATAAGACTGTCTGTGGATTTCAGGAATTTGAATCGTGCCTCAGACAAGGATAACTATCTAGTCCCACAAATGGAGAAAATATTACAAATGGTTTCAGGATTTGAATTGTTCTCCTTATTGGACGGGTTTTCAAGCTACAACCAAGTTTTGGTAGCAGAACAACATAGGCTGAAGAGCACATTTCGTATGAAGTGGGGGACTTTTGCTTACAAAAGAATGGCTTTTGGTCTCATTAATGTTGGAGCAACCTTCCAAAGGGAAATGGATATATATTTCTGAGGTTTAATTGGCCACAGTGTGGTAGTCTACCTGGATGACGTAACATTTTTCTCCAAGAAAAGGGAAGAGCGTATGTTTCATCTAAAACAAATTTTTGACCGCTGTCGAAAATATGGTGTCTCTTTGAATCCTAAGAAATGTGTTTTCACAGTGTTAGAAGGAAAGATATTGGGTCACATCATTTCTAAAAAGGGGATCTCCATAGACCTATAAATGATAGAAGTTATAGCACAGATTCCCTTACCCCACAATAAGAAAGGCATGCAATCTTTCATGGGGACTATTAACTTTGTGCAAATGATTGTTCCTAATTTTGCACAAATAGTCAAGCCTTTGCAACATATGGTCAAGCAAAGTGTACAATTTAAATGGAATAACATAGAAAAGGTTGCATTTAACAATATAAAAACCGCAATAGCTCATGCACCTTCACTTAAAAGTCCTGATTTTGAGAAAGATTTTATCTTATACATGTTTGCTTCTGATAACCCGCTCACAGCGGTGCTTACATAGAAGGAAGAAAGGGGATATGAGTACCCCATATCATTCATGAGCACTGGTTTTCAAGGTGCTAAGTTGAATTACCTTGCTATTGATAAACATGCGTATGCAGTCTTTAAAGCTGTAAAACAATTCAGGCCTTACATCCTAAATAATAGAACCAAAGTAATTGTTCCTCACCCGGCAGTCAGGACCCTTTTTATGCAAAAAGAATTGGGAGAAAGAAGAGGAAATTGGTTAACAACTTTGCAAGAATATGACTTAGAATTTAAACCAGCCATTATCATCAAAGGACAAGGGCTTTGCAAGTTAATGGTTGAAATTCAAAACAATGAAGATAATGATTGGGAGAATGAAGTTGAGTTGCATATGATTGATATATGTCATGTATTTATAGCCCCGGAGTCTTGGTACTGAAATCTGATATACTATCTCCAACAGGGATATTTACCTGAACACTGGACTTCTAAGCAAAGAAGAGCACTACGCTTGAAGTTAACATCTTATCAGATAATTGATGGAGTTTTATTCAGGAAGAACTATGGTGGACTATTTCTGAGATGTCTATAACAAGAGGTTGCATCTAAATTTGTTAAGGAATTGCATGATGGTCCTGCTGGAGGGCATTTTTCAGGAGACACTACTGGACAGAAGACATTAAGGGCTGGATATTACTGGCCAACCTTGTTTAAGGATTCTCATGCTTACGTAAGGAAGTGTGACACATGCCATAGAAATGGTGGGAGACAAGTAGAGGAAGTTGGGCCATTGCAACCAGTCATTGTTTCAAAAACATTTGAACAATGGGGAATTGATATCATTAGAGAAATCAATCCAAACTCTTCATTGCAACACAAGTACATCCTCACGACCATTGACTATTTCACAAGATGGGTGGAAACAATCCCGTTACAGAAAGTGAATGAAGAGGCATTCATAGACTTCTTATAAGAGAATATTATGACCAGGATTGGGGTTCCAATTTCCTGGTTTTTGATAATGCATCTTACTTTTCATTGATCAAGTTTACTGAATTTGCTAATGAGAAAGGAATGAAATTGCATTATTCTTCTAATTATTATCCACAAGGTAACCAATTAGTTGAATCAAGTAATAAAAACCTTATTATAATTTTAAATAAAATTATCATAGAAAACTAGAGAAGTTGGAATGTAATTCTTCCAAATGCACTCTGGCATGATAGGGTCACACCCAAGAATTCCTTAGACGTGTCACCTTATACTTTAGTTTATGAAAAGGAAGTTATTTTACCCCCAAACATTTTATTATTGTCTTCTCAGTTAGCACAAGCGTCAAGAGGGTATGGTAGTGAGGTTTTACAAGATCGAATCAATACCTTGATGAAGTTAGAGGAGTCTAGGCTCAAGTCTGAAGAGAGGTTGAAACACCAGCAAGAGATTGTGAAAAGATGGTTTGACAAACACAAGTCCAGAAAGGGAAGCTTTAAAGTAGGATATTTGGTTCTAAAGTGGGGTCACTTGCATGACGAAAAGGGCAACATTACTAAGTTTCAACATCTATGGATTGGCCCATTTCATATTATCATTTAGTTTATGGAAAGGAAGCTATTTTACCCCCAAACATTTTATTATCGTCTTCTCAGTTAGCACAAGTGTTAAGAGGGTATGGTAGTGAGGTTTTACAAGCTCGAATCAATATCTTGATGAAGTTAAAGGAGTCTAGGCTCAAGTATGAAGAGAGGTTGAAACACCAGCAGGAGATTGTGAAAATATGGTTTGACAAACACAATTTCGGAAAGGGAAGCTTTAAAGTAGGAGATTTGGTTCTAAAGTGGGGTCACCTGCATGACGAAAAGGGAAAGCATACTAAGTTTCAACATCTATGGATTGGCCTATTTCAGATTGTCAAAAATTTAGGCCCCTCAACATATAAGTTATAGGATTTACATGGGTGGGAAGAGAATATTCCTGTCAATGGTTTGGTTCTCAAGCCTTACTTTACCTAGTGCCTTAGAAGTCTTTTGTACATAAATAAATATTTTGCGTTTGCTTCGATTTATTTTAGTTATGTTTGCTTTCTTTATGCTAATTTTCTTTTCTTTGCATTTGATTTATTTCGGTTTTCTTTGCTTTATTTTAGTTTTATTTCAAATAAACCAACTCAACTTTTCGTGCTTGGGGAACATTGGAATTTGGACAAACTGCAAATATTTTAAACCAAAGAACTGCTCATTAGGATTTATTAATGTCAAAATTTATCATGATAAGATTCTTTAATTTGATAGACTATTGAAAGGAATTTATCTTAAAGAACGCATTGAAGTCCTATTTTAAAACCCTATTAAATAACTGAGGTAAGAGAGGTCTAGAATACTATTTTGGGGCTCCATCCACTTCACATTAATATATGTCCTAGGAAGCTTGCAGCAAAGGACCCACAGAAAGGAAGTAGGATGAACATGTGTATGGTATTCAAAATAATCCCATGCCACAAATTAAATCCAAAAGGCTTAAAGAGTCTAAATTTCCCAGAAAAAAATATATGTCGAAAGGATATAATGAAAACATGAAGTAGTGAAATGTTTGGATTGCTCAAAGGTTCTTCTCTGTCCGTGAGCTGAAAAAAATTATCACTCACACAAAAGGACACCATGGATGGAAGAACCTAAATAAAATCTCAAATGCAAAAGAAGAAATCCGGGAAGACTCAAAAGACAAAAGTCTGAAAGCATCAAAATAATGCAGAAGGCATGGGAATGAGGAACAAATGAATACGCCTATCCACACTCTGTTACGATCCTGTGGTGTCACAATCGGAAGCAACTTAATACAAAAGTAAATGAATCTTACATTTTGGCCTCATAAGAATTATTGAGACCTTGAAAACTTGGTTATGTTACCCTATTGGATTACAATCAATGATAAGTTCTGAATTTTGCATTCCTAGAAAGGTCTGGATTTTTAAATAAATCTTGAAAAGAATCGGATGAGTTGTTTTAACAGAATGCCATCAAGCAGTTTTGGGTTTCAAGAGATATTTTTTCCAGAGATTTGTGTTTAGCAGCCAGTCACCAATTATTGATGCTGCAAGCACTACCCCCCAAAAAAATTCATGTTTTAGGGCCTCGCATTAATTTCTTAGCTTTTGGTTTTACTTAGAGTTTTTTTCCTTTTGAAATTTTTTGTTCATTACTTGGTTCTACTTTTGATTAAGTTGAACGAGTTTTACTGTTTTACGCCAAGTATGAAAATCCTTTTGATCTGAAATGTAGGAAAAATGTTGGGCTTTTTACCGACATAGCAGAGCTTTTTTGCTCTTCCTTTCAATGTTTTTCAAGCCGATTTTAAGATGATCTTTGGACCTAGTGTATTGGAAAAATATTTGTGTTTTCATCGACGCAGTGGAGTGGTTTTGGATTTTTAAATCCAACGCTTTGCCGTGTATTTTATGAGTTTGTTGATCCGACGCTTTGAGGAGATTTTTGTCATTCCGCTGACACATCGACTACCTTTTGGTTTTTTATCCGATATCTTTCCAACTGATTGTGCAATTTTGTGCTGCGGGGTCTTTTAGCTTTTGTCGGAAAGTGTTTGAGTTCCAGGCACAACTAGTGTCAGAACTCTTTCCTCTGTAATCGATGTCCTCCGTCGAGTTTTTTAAGCTGGGGAGGGCCAATAGCGGCGGATATCTTTTCTGTTTGGCGCCGATGTTGTTGGATCGTGTAAGCTTTTGATGTCGATCATGTCCTACACCGCAACATTGGGAAGGTCAAGTGAAGGCCATAGTGGTTAATCTTTCCTAAAGAATGCCGATAGTTGCAGTAATATTATGGTTTTTGAGCCATTGCAGTCGAAGATTTTTTCACCTCGCGCGCCGACACGGTTTTTCCGATGAATTTTATTGAGGTTCCAAACGACGTTCTTTCACACTCGTGCGTCGTAAAAACTTCACCGACCACATTAAGTATTTTTCCCCGTGCTTTCCTATACATAGTCTATGGGGTTCATTGTCATTTTCATGGTGTGATTGCAAGTATTAGGAGTTGTTGTAGCACGTGAAGCTTTCCCATTTTAAGCATCTGTTACAAGCTAGGGAATTGCCATCTGGAGTTTACGGGGAGTTTTGCACTGCATTTTCAGCAACTGTCAAACTTCGCCTACCAAGTAGGATCTAACCCATATATTTTGATTGGTAGGATGGTGATTTTTTGACCTGTCTCAATAGGTAGCGCATCGAGGTTTTAGGACTAGAGGTTTTCGTTTTAAAGGGTTTTCTTCCCCGCCTTTGGTTTTCTTCTAAATGGACCATCTAGGTTTATTTGTTGACCTAGTTTTTCCTAGACCATAGTTTTTCTACCTGTTCCCAAACAACTGAGTCCATTCATACATGGCTTGCTCACAGCCCTGGTCGTGCAATAGCAAGCCTTAGACGGCCCAAGTTTTCCTTAAGATGTATCTTGATTTGTTATTATCTATTTGTGGTAATAGAGGTTTTCAAAGCTGTACGGCTTTGAGCCTCGTTTTCCATCTAGATTCGTAACCTAGGGTTCTAGGCAGAATATTTTGGCACTGGTGATGTCGGCGCCATGACCTCACCACATTTTTCTCCAGACAGTTGTCCCGTGAGCCATAAGTCTAATAGAGAGGTCATGCACAGAGGTTGAAGGTTGTTTTAGTGATGCTCGTTCTGTGAGTTTTAAAATGTTAGAGGAACTAGGTTCAAGCTTTCGATTCCTTAGATAGAGCTCGCATGTGAGCTAGGGTTTTTCACCTGGTTTTAATCTTACATTAGTTGTGGTTTGAGGGTATGCAAGGTTTTACGGTGCAAAGTCGATTCCGATGGGTAAAGATGATATGGTAAATAATATACCGGTTAAGATTATTCTATGAAGAAATGACTTGTCAACAAGATATAGCTGCTACAGTGGTTATTCAATTTTCTCATATACATGAATGCATGTGGTTTCTAATAGTAGGGATGTGTTGCAGCTGCAAATTTTTCCCAAATTTCTAAAAACCTTTGGACCCTCCTTTTATTTTTATCTATCCTGGGATTGTCTGGTTCCCTGAAATTTGTCATTCCTCTACTATAAACTTTGATCTTTTGAATATTATGGAGTTTGTTTATTCTTCAGAGCTTAACGTTTGTTTTCTCAATGATTTTATCATTGTCAGAAGTTATTTTATCATTGTCAAAATTCGTTTGAATATTGAGTTGGGGCATTAGTTTTCTATGCCGCCGACATTTCAGAAGGCAAACAATGAATGTCCCGATGGACAGTCATGTTTCTTGTTGATGTGCTTGATCTCCTTTTATTTTATTTTACAAAACTTTTTTTTTTGACTGTCGGCGATTTTGTTTTATGAAGGAATCAGGGCATTAGTCATCTATGCCACCAATCGATAGTTCTTATTCTCGCCCATCCGTGGCCCTTAACTCCTTGTGGTTTTATTGTTTAAACCTTTGATTGTCAATGATTTGATTTTGTTTTATCGCTATCGAAACGATTTTTGTCATTAATCGGAGGGATTTTCCTTTGCATTGCCGACACTACGGAAGCATTGAGGTTTGAGTTGTTGATACATAGTGATTTGAGCTATCGATCGTCGATGGTTTTATCATCCGTGGAACCCATAGTTAGTTTTTTATCCGTCGTTGTGGCTGTCGATCAGACTATCTCCTCCGATGTTTAGTCTTTTCAACTGTCAATGCATTAGTGGTTCCGATCTCTGATACATGTAATCGGCGGTGTTTAGTGCTTGGATTCGCTGACACTACGATAATGCCTAGTTTTATTTCACTGACACTGCGGAAGTGCATTGTCCTTTATTTCGCAGACCTTTAGCCTTAGAGCCTCCAATCGCTGAAGTTTTATTTGATCATGGAACCCGTAGTCTGTCCTTCACCCGTCGTTGCGGTTGCTAAGTGAACTATCAGCCCGATGCTTAGCGTCTAGTGCTTTCGACTGCCGATAGGGTTATTTCTCGCCGACTCTTTTTCACCTAAGGTTCATAGCCCGCGTTTTGCTCCATTCCTTGTAGTTTGTATGCGTTTTCGGGATGGCGGAGGTGTTCAATGTTTTGGTTCAGTTACGGTTTTCCACGATGAGGAGCACAGTGCAGAGTCTAGTGTTTTCGAGTTAGTTCAAATGAGACCCAGATTAAGATGAAGAATCTTTCCTATCAAGGTTGTCATTTTGGTTACGGACAGGGTTGTAAGCGCAACTTGCAGGATTTTCTTTGCCTTGTCATTTTTCTTTTCATGCATTAATAATGTTTATAGTTTATTTTACAGAATGCATACACTGATATAGTTTTGTGTTATTTTGGTAAAAGCTAAATGGTCTAAGAACATGCTATTTTTATGACAGGGTGATTACTGCTGCAAAGAAAATATGTCTAAAATACAAAAGCATAGGAGGTAGCAAGGAAGGAAGAGAAAGAGAAATGAAGAAGCCGAGATAAAGAAAAGAAGAAGAAAGTGAGGGTCTGGGATCAACAGGATCTAAAAAATACCAATGGATTACTGAGCATAATTGATAGCAGCAGAGGCCTAGGCTTGGAAAAAGTCTATCAACGACCAAGTTGGTCCCTCTTTATAATGTGCTCTTAAATTTTAAATTAAAATGTAATGTATTGTATAAATTATGGGCACATACAACAAGACAAAATGTTGAAACTGAAAGGTTGGGAAGCCCAAAGGTCATTGAGGCACAGCGCAACGGTTTTGCTTTTTTGTATAAATATAGGAGAGTTAGATGTAGAAAGGACTTTTTTCCAGATAGATTTGTGAGAGTATGTTGTAAGAATAACTATTTCCTTTTGCAATTAAGAATTACAAGTTTCCTGCTGGAGAAAGCTTGGTAGAATGTTTCAAATGCTATGCTATGGATCAGTTGAATGTGAACTATTTTGTTTTTAGCTTATGTCCATTAACTGTGAGATCGTTCTAACTCTTTGAACCTATGTTCATGTTATGAATGCACTCTAGTTTATTCTGTGAAATTTCCACTGTGAGTAATGAAGGTTTTTATAAACAATAAGCTATCTCGTTGTTCATATATCTATTAATGTTCATGTTTTCTGAAATAAATAACAACTATCTGTAATTTTTCTTAATGCATGCGCAGAAATACCCTACTCATTGATAACTTATAATTTTTCTCCCTAGGGGTAGGTTAGTTAGTTAGTTTTAGTTTCTTGTTGTTTGTTATTTAGTTGCGAGAGAGTTAAGACGAGAGGTAAGAACCTACGCATCACATTGTGACGCTCCTCGTTATCTCTATCAATCTGCATTTTTAGATAGGCACTTGTGCATCATACTTAAACACAAAAAACTAAAAATATACACGGTGGACCGGGCCGTAACCGGTAAAACCTTTTAATTTGTTACTTGACCTACGGTAGCCGGATCGTAAACCGGAGGGATTCCCCATACCAAACAATAACAGGATAGTTGGGAACGTTTATTGGGGAGAATCCCTAACTGTTGTCACCTACGATTTTCCAGGCCTCAACAGTTTTTGGCGCTAAAAGGAGGGCTGCCTATGCATGGCTGGCCTAGGAAACCCATTTTCTCGAGATTACTCCACTCCAGCCTAAGGCTTAGCATAATCCAACTCCTGAAGAGAAGGGTAAAGAGAATTTGTATTCTGTCGATAATGAAGTATTTAATGATTTGAGAAGAATTACTAGGGCATATGCGAAGAATATCGGAGGATTACCGATTATTCTTGTCTTACCCAGAAGAGAATATCAGAAAAGGGATCACCCTAAATTAGAAGACGCAGCGTTGGTAGAAGATTTTGAAGAATTGGTAGAAGCAGCCTTACAGGAGGTTGGCCAACCTCCGAATCAATTGGATCCAGATACACCTTACTGTTCACCTGTTCATACCCCTGTTCAGTCACCACCTCATTCTCCACTCAGAATCATGGCTAATGTAAACGCAAATCAACCACCTCCACCACCTGCTTGGAAGGCTAGGTCACCTTTAAACCTAACACCTCCCTTGCATGATTTGCCTCAAGCTGGGAGCTACTCGAAGATAGAGGTAAAAATGAAACTCATATTCCTAGCCTCAAAAGAGTTATCTAGACTTTGAAATCTTGGTTCTCATTATCCCTAAATTGGACTATCATCAATGATTAAAAGTACATACATCTTCCATTTGGGAAATCCATACATTTAGAAGAATTCAGCATGTTGGTATTATCAAAACAGTCTGCTGCTCAAGAAGGAAATTGTCTAGAGATCTATGTTCACCAGGTAGTCGCCAATTGTTACAGCTGCAACTTTTTCCCAAATTTCTAAAAAAAATTGGACCCTCCTTTTATTTTTATCTAACCTGGGATTGTTTGGTTCCCTGAAATCTGTCATTCCTCTACTATAAACTTTGATCTTTTGAATATTATGGAGTTTGTTTATTCTTTAGAGCTTAACGTTTGCTTTCCCGATGATTTTATCACTGTTGGAAGTCATTTGAAGATTGAGTCAGGGCATTAGTTTTCTATGTCATCGACGTTTCGGAAGGCAAACAATGAACCTCCCAATGGACGTTCCTATTTCTTGTCGATACGCTTGATCTCCTTTTATTTTATTTTTCAAAACTTTTGTTTTTGACTGTCGGAGATTTTTTTTTATGAAGGAATCAGGGAATTAGTCCTCTATGCCGCCGATGGATAGTTCTTATTCTCGTCGATCCATGGCCTTTACCTCCTTGTGGTTTTATTGTTTAAATATTTGATTGTCATTGATTTGATTTTGTTATATAGCTATTAGAACAATTTTTGTCAGTGATCGGAGGGCTTGTCCTTTGCATTACCGACACTATGGCAACATTGAGGTTTGAGTCACTGATACATAGTGATTTGAGTTGCCAATCACCGACGATTTTATGATCCCCGGAACCCACAGTTAGTTTGTTATCCGTCGTTGCGGCTGTCGATCAGACTATCTCCTCCGACGTTTAGTGTTTTCAACTGCCGACGTATTAGTGGTTCTGATCTCTGATACATGTAATCGGTGGCGTTTAGTGCTCGGATTCGTCGACACTACGGTAGTTCCTAGTTTTATTTCGTCAACACTATGGAAACACCTAAGTTTATTTCACCGACACTACGATAGTTCCTAGTTTTATTTCACCAACACTGCGAAAGTGCATTGTCCTTTATGTCGCCAACCTTTAGCCTTAGAGCCTCCGATCGCCAAATATTTTATTTGATCACAGAACCCGTAGTCTATCAGTTGCCCGCCGTTGTGGCTGCTTAGTGAACTATCAGCCTAACGCTTAGCATCTAGTGCTTCTGACCGCCGATAGGGTTATTTCTTGTCGACTCTTTTTCACCTAAGGTTCATAGCCCACGTTTTGCTCTAGTCCTTGTAGTTTGTATGCGTTTTCGAGATGGCGGAGGTGTTCAATGTTTCAGTTCAGTTAGGGTTTTCCATGATGAGGAGCACAGTGCAGATTCTAGTGTCTTCGAGTTAATTCAGATGCGACCCGGATTAATATGAAGAATCTTTGCTATCAGGGTTGTCATTTTGGTTACGGACAGGGTTTTAAGCGCAACTTGCAGCATTTTATTTGCCTTGTCATTTTTCTTTTCATGCATTAATATTGTTTATAGTTTATTTTATAGAATGCATACACTGATACAGTTTTGTGTTATTTTGGTAAAAGCTAAATGGTCTAAGAACATGCTATGTTTATGATAGGGTGATTGCTGCTGCAAAGAAAATATGTCTAAAAGACAAAAGCAGAAGAGAGCTGCAGAGAAGGTAGCAAGGAAGGAAGAGAAAGAGAAATGAAGAAGCCGAGATAAAGAAAAGAAGAAGAAAGTGAGGGTCTGAGATCAACAGGATCTAAAAAAGACCAACGAATTACTGAGCAAAATCGGTAGCAGCAGAGGCCCAGGCTTGGGAAAAGTCCATCAACGACCAAGCTGGTCCCTCTTTATAATGTGCTCTTAAATTTTAAATTAAAATGTAACGTATTGTATAAATTATGAGCATATACTACAAGACAAAATGTTGAAACTGAAAGGTTGGGAAGCCCAAAGGTCATTGAGGGGCAGCCCAAAGGTTTTGCTTTTTTGTATAAAAATAAGAGAGTTAGATGTAGAAAGGACTTTTTCCCAGATAGATTTGTGAGAGTATGTTGTAAGAAGAACTATTTCCTTTTGCAATAAAGAATTACAAGTTTCCTGCTGGAGAAAGCTTGGTGGAATGTTTCAAATGATGTGCTATGGATCAGTTGAATGTGAACTATTTCGTTTTCAGCTTATGTCCATTTACTGTGAGATCATTCTAACTCTTTGAACCTATGTTCATGTTATGAATGCACTCTAGTTTATTCTGTGAAATTTCCACTGTGATTAATGAAGGTTTTCATAAACAATAAGATATCTCAATGTTCATATATCTATTAATGTTCATGTGTTCTGAAATAAATAACAGCTATCTATAATTTTTCTTAATGCATGCACAGAAATACATTACTCATTGATAACTGATAATTTTGTTCCCTAGGGATAGGTTAGTTAGTTAGTTTTAGTTTCTTGTTGTGTGTGATTTAGATGCGAGAGAGTTAAGACAAGAGGTAAGAACCTGCGCATCACATTGTCACGCTCCTCATTATCTCTATCAATCTGCATTTTTAGATAGACACTTGCACATAATACTTAAACACAAAAAACTAAAAATATACATGGTGGACCGGGCCATAATTGGTAAAACCTTTTAATTTTTTACTTGACCTACAGTAGCCGGACCGTAAACCGAATGGATTCCCCATACCAAACAATAATGGGCTAGTTGGGAACTTTTTTAATGGGGAGAATCCCTAACTGTTGTTACCTACGATTTTCCAGGCCTCAACAGTTTTTGGCGCTAGAAGGAGGGCCGCCAGTGCGTGGCTGGCCGAGGAAACCCATTTTCTCGAGATTACTCCACCGGTGACAGTTCTGAAAGCAGTTTGTTTCCCAATCCAACTCCTGAAGAGAAGGGTAAATAACATTTGTATTATGTCGATAACGAAGTAGTTAATGATTTGAGAAGAATTACTAGGGCATATGCGAAGAAGATCGGAGGATTATCGATTATTCCTATCTTACCTAGAAGAGAATATCAGAAAAGGGATCACCCTAAATTAGAAGACGCAGTGTTGGTAGATGATTTTGAAGAACTGGTAGAAGCAGCCTTATAGGAAGTTGACCAACCTCTTAATCAATTGGGTCCAGATACACCTTATTGTTCACCTATTCAATCACCACCTCATTCTCCACTCAGAATCATGGCTAATGTAAACACAAATCAACCACCTCCACCACCTGCTTGGAAGGCTAGGTCACCTTTAAACCTGACACCTCCCTTGCATGATTTGCCTCAAGATTTTGAGAAAATGTTGCCTAAGTTTGACCCAAGTGAAAAAATTCTGGTAGATGATCATTTGCAAAGTTTTTACTTGGCTATAGAAGGACTACGGGCTAGAGAGCATGAAGATGTGGTTTGTAGATTGTTTCCACACACCCTGAAAGGAGCAGCAGCCTCATGGTATTTTTCTCTTCCTCCAAATTCAATCACAGACTGGGACACATTTGAGAGAATATTTAGAAGTAAATATGCAGTCCAGAAAACTCATGCAGCTTTAATGAAAGGGTTATATGCTTTAAAGAAAGAAAGAAAAGAAAAAGCGCATAATTTCACTCAAAGATTTGCTGCTTATCTAAAAACATTTTCTGCAGCTAATAAGCCATCTGAAAAAGTTCTGATTGAATACTATACTTCAATTCTAGGGCCTGACTTGGCCATGTTTTCCAAGATGTCGATCAAACCTACATTATCAGAAACTTATGAAGAAGCTGAGAGGGTAGAGGCTGAGATGGACAGCATAGAAAACTATCTTGTACAGTCGGAAGAAAAGTCTTTTGGAGGTAAGAAACCTTTACTGTTGACTAAGCCTAAGGATGAGGGGTCACAATATTTTGAAGGGATGTTGAAGATGATGTAGAAGCTATCCAACAGAGTAATAGATTTAGAATAAGAAAAGGAAGCTCAAAAATCATATAAGCCTTACTATAAAAGGAAGGAGGACAACAATCAATCTAAACCTCCTCCACGCAGTCCTGCAACAATGAATTTAACTGAGGTAGGCATGGATAATTTTTGCACCTTTCATCAGTAGCCTCATTCTGAGAAGAATTGGCCCCAATGGATAAATTCTATGACATTGGTAATGAATCAGTTATTGGACTCCAAACTAACAGAAACTGATACTAAGGAAGAAAAATATAATCAATCCACAGAAAAACAAGAGGAAGATGCTTTAGTTTTATGGGATTGTGTCTCAATTTTTGATACATTAGAAGAAGGTTCTCTGAAACAAGAGGAAATATCATAAACCAATGTGACAACAAGAAGTTAGGTTTTGGTAAAAGAAGACAAGTCAACACGTTCGAAGATTAAGAGACTTCAAGAAAATATGAACAAAATACATAAGAACACCACAACTGATAAAATACCTGAATTTACCATTACAACTCAAAGTCCGAAGAAAATTAACATGCCTATTAAGCCTATTGAAGATAAGATTGATCATGTCAAGAAGAACCTCAAAGAACATGAGATGGGGTATGATATTGTGGAAGATATTAAAAAAGATAAGGCAAATATCTCATTATTTGAAATGTGTAATGTACCTCAACAGAAAGAAAAATTGTTAAAAGCACTTGAAGTACCAGAAGAAGAGCTTCCCACTGACAACCAACCTGAACAAGAAATTGGTGAAGCAAGTGTGGGAGGTAAGTCTAAGTATAAAACCCCACCATTTCTCCTAACTTTTGATATTTTCAACTATAATGTGCACAACTATTTAGTAGACTCAGGGGAATCAGTCAATTTTATGCCACTTTCAATCTGCAAGAAGATCAATGGACAACCTAAACCATCTACCTGGCAGGTTATTCAGTTAGATAGGACAACTGTGAAAGTAATCGGGGAAATGGAAGATGTTCTGATTCACTTGTCTGCAAATGAAAAGGTATGTCAGTACATTGATATTGTAGTAGTAGACATACCTGATGCTTATGGACTTGTTTTGAGTCGAGATTGGTCAGCAAGGCTAAATGGATATTTTGCATCAGATTGGTCACATCTGTGGTTGCCTCATAAGGGAAGTCCCAACAAAATAAAAGTAATAAGGGAGCCTCAAATGGAATACAATGTTACTCAGATGGAGGAAAAAAATAAACCAGTGAATTCTGTATTGGGAAATTACTTCATTGAACTAGAACCGGGAAATTACCAAACTGAAGAAGCCAGCAGTACACCAGACACCCAGCCCGATCTCCTTCAATTTTCACAGGCTAATGAGATTGACTGTAAAATAGTAGATTTAGTTTCAAATGTAGTTTTTAATTCAAGTTCAGTAGAATTAGATAATGGGTAGGTATTTTCAATTGTAGTCAAGCCTAGCCCCTCAACTCACAAGTTGCAAGATTTACAGCGGTGGGAAGAGAACTTACAAGTTAATGGTCAATTTCTCAAACTTTATTTTCTTGATTTTTATTTCTTGGTTATCTTGTACATAAATAAACTGATTACTTTGTTTTGTTTGATTTGTTTATTTTTGTCTGTTGTAGTTAGGTGTTGATTGATTTAAATAAAGAAGCACAATTTTGGTTGCATGGAGTTCATCAGAATTTTGGATTAACTCAAAATCCTTGATTATAAGATTGTGCACTATTAATTTATTTGAAAGAACTTCTTCTAGTTTAGCAGTTTTCCTAAATGGATATGAACACATTGAAGTCCTACTTAATCCTTGTAAAATGACTTAGGATCAAAAGGTCTGGAATACTATTTCAAGGCTCCATCCATCTCACATTTAAAAAATGTCTTAGGGGGTGACAACAAAAGACCCATGGAGAGGAAGCAAGGTAAATAGTATATTATATTTAAATGATCCCATGCCAAGAATTGAAAGCCAAAAGGCAAATAAGAGTCAAAATCTCCTAAGAAAGTAATATGTATCAAAGCAAAGTACTGAACCATATGAGTACAAGATTGCCAAAGTTCTTCTCCGTCCGTGAGCTGAAAATTAAATACATCTCTCACACAAAAGGACGCTATGGATAAAGGAGCCTCAATAAAAAATTCAGAAAGAAGGCATGCATGAGGACTCAAAAAGGACAAAAATTCCAAAAGCACAAAAGTGCAAAATGGCATGGGAATCAGGAACAAACAAATATTTTTGTCTACCATATGTTACAATCCTGTGGTGTCCAAGCTGGGAGCTACCCGAAGACAAAGGTAAAAATGAAACTCATATTCCTGGCCTCAAAAGAGTTATCTGGACTTTGAAATCTCGGTTCCCATTATCCATAAATTGGACTATCATCAATGATTAAAAGTACATACATCTGCAATTTGGGAAATCCAGACATTTTGAAGAATTCAGCATGTTGGTATTATCAAAACAGTCTGTTGCTCAAGCAGGAAATTGTCCAAAGATTTGTGTCCACCAGGTAGTCGCCAATTGCTGCAGCTACAACTTTTTCCCAAATTTCTAAAAAATGTGGACCCTACTTTTATTTTTATCTAGCCTGGGATTGTTTGGTTCCCTGAAATATGTCATTCCTCTGCTATAAACTTTGATCTTTTGAAGATTATGGAGTTTGTTTATTCTTCAGAGCTTAACGTTTGTTTTCTCAATGATTTTATCACTGTCAGAAATCGTTTGAAGATTGAGTCGGGGCATTAGTTTTCTATGCCACCGACATTTCGGAAGGCAAACAATGAACCTCCCGATGGACAATCCTGTTTCTTGCCGATGTGCTTGATCTCCTTTTATTTTATTTTTCAAAACTTTTATTTTTGACTGTCAGTGATTTTGTTTTATGAAGGAATCCGAGCATTAGTCCTCTATGCTGCCGATGGATAGTTCTTATTCTGGCCGATCCGTGGCCTTTACCTCCTTGTGGTTTTATTGTTTAAACCTTTGATTGTCGATGATTTGATTTTGTTTTATCACTATTGGAACAATTTTTGTCATTGATCGGAGGGCTTGTCCTTTGCATTGCCGACACTACGGTAGCGTTGAGGTTTGAGCTGTCGATACATAGTGATTTGATCTGCCGATCGTCGACGGTTTTATGATCCGCTGAACCCACAGTTACTTTGTTATCCACCGTTGCAGCTGTCGATCAAACTATCTCCTCCGACATTTAGTGTTTTCAACTACCGACGCATTAGTGGTTCCGATATCTGATACATGTAATCGGCGGCGTTTAGTGCTCGGATTCGTCGACACTATGTCAGCGCCTAGTTTTATTTCGCCGACACTACCGTAGCGCCTAGTTTTATTTCGCAACACTGCGGAAGTGCATTGTCGTTTATGTCGCCGACCTTTAGCCTTAGAGCGTTCGATGAAGATTTTATTTAATCGTGGAACCCGTAGTCTGTTCGTCGCCCGTCGTTGCGGCTCTTAGTGAACTTTTAGCCCGATGCTTAGTGTCTAGTGCTTCCGACCACCGATAGGGTTATTTCTTGCTGACTCTTTTGCACCTAAGGTTCATAGGTCGCATTTTGCTCCAGTCCTTGTAGTTTGTATGCGTTTTTGGGACGGCGGAGGTGTTCAATGTTTCGGTTCAGTTAGGGTTTTCCATGATGAGGAGCACAGTGCAAATTCTAGTGTTTTTGAGTTAGTTCAGATGGGACCCAGATTAAGATGAAGAATCTTCGCTATCAGGGTTGTCATTTTGGTTACGGACAGGGTTTTAAGCGCAACTTGCAGGATTTTATTTGCCTTGTCATTTTTCTTTTCATGCATTAATACTATTTATAGTTTATTTTACAGAATGCATACACTGATATAGTTTTGTGTTATTTTGGTAAAATCTAAATGGTCTAAGAACATGCTATGTTTATGACAGGGTGATTGCTGCTGCAAAGAAAATATGTCTAAAAGACAAAAGCAGAGGAGGCAACAAGGAAGTAAGAGAAAGAGAAATGAAGAAGCCGAGATAAAGAAGAGAAGAAGAAAGTGAGGGTCTGAGATTAACAGGATCTGAAAAATACCAACGGATTACTAAGCAGAATCAATAGCAGCAAAGGCCCAGGCTTGGAAAAATTCCATCAGCAACCAAGTTGGTCCCTCTTTATAATGTGCTCTTAAATTTTAAATTAAAATGTAACGTATTGTATAAATTATGAGCATATACTACAAGACAAAATGTTGAAACTGAAAGGTTGGGAAGCCCAAAGGTCATTGAGGGGCAGCCCAAAGGTTTTTCTTTTTTGTATAAATATAGGAGAGGTAGATGTAGAAAGGACTTTTTCCCAGATAGATTTGTGAGAGTATGTTGTAAGAAGAACTATTTCCTTTTGCAATAAAGAATTACAAGTTTCCTACTAGAGAAAGCTTGGTGGAATGTTTCAAATGTTGTGCTATGGATCAGTTCAATGTTAACTATTTTGTTTTCAGCTTATGTCCATTAACTGTGAGATCATTCTAACTCTTTGAACCTATGTTCATGTTATGAATGCACTCTACTTTATTCTGTGAAATTTCCACTGTGAGTAATGAAGGTTTTCATAAACAATAAGCTATCTCGTTGTTCATATATCTATTAATGTTCATGTGTTCTGAAATAAATAATAACTATCTGTAATTTTTCTTAATGCATGTGCAGAAATACATTACTCATTGATAACTGATAATTTTTCTCCCTAGAGATAGGTTAGTTAGTTAGTTTTAGTTTCTTGTTGTGTGTGATTTAGATGCGAGAGAGTTAAGACGAGAGGTAAGAACCTGCGCATCACATTGTGACGCTACTCGTTATCTCTATCAATTTGCATTTTTAGATAGTCACTTGCACATCATACTTAAACACAAAAAACTAAAAATATACACAGTGGACTGGGCCGTAACCGGTAAAACCTTTTAATTTGTTACTTGACCTACGGTAGCTGGACCGTAAACCGGACGGATTCCCCATACCAAACAGTAACGGGCTAGTTGGGAAAGTTTATTGGGGAGAATCCCTAACTGTTATTACTTGCGATTTTCCAGGCCTCAACAGGTTGCTAAGACATGTTTTGGTGTTTTTGCTACAGGCTCAGTCTACATCCGATACCATGCCTAAGAGAGGTAAGAACAAATCTAAGGTGACTGAAGAAGACTCAGACCTAGAAATCATGCCTCGAGCAGAAATAATATATGAGGACACTAAATCTGTCACTAGGGCTGGTCCCGAATTCAAATGGGGGCAGATTTATCATATTCTCCAGGCTCAAAAGTTTCCAGACACAAGCTTGGAAGATTTACCCTTGTTTGGAAACATATTAACATCAGGGATTACAAAAGCATCCACACGACCCGAGTTGTTTCCTTGCTCTGAGGTGATTGGATGGGTTTTGTCTAAGGTTGATGCAAAAGGGATGATTATGTATAATGTTGAAGATAAAGGATTTGCCTCTTTTACCCCTGCATTCATAGCCAAATCTTACAATTTTCCAGTTTCAGAACTCAGCATGACCAATGATTTGCTAAATAGTCTAACTCTTAATTATATTGGATGTGCGAAGATGATGACGACAAAGGGAAAGTCCTTCCGACAAAGAGAATCTGGGGAATATGAGACTACTAGTCTGTGCACCCCATACAGGCTGGTAGCCCTAATGCTTAATAGGATCTTCGTTAGAGATGATGGGAAATTTTACAAGATCGGGTGGATGCCATTGATGTACCATGTAACTATGGAGGGGATTGTGTTCAATTGGGCAAATATCATAGCTAACAGTTTATCTTCCTGTATAACTGCAGCACATGAAGGAATTCTCCGGCGAAATTCTGAGTTTTACATGGGATCATTTTGTATTTATTGTATACTCTGCGTACATCCATTTGAGAAGCTAAACACCAGTTGGAAGGAAGGAAAAGTGCCTATCTATGCAACATACCAGATTTTATGGGCTCACAAATATCACAGTTTTTACAAGCTCATTTGTGAGGAGTTCTTAATGCCCCTTTACCAGTTAATTTTCCTTGAAGAATGTAAATGCATGTATGAGGGTGCTCGGGATGTTATAATGGAATACATAGATTATTTCTTTTCAGAAGAGGGCACCTGCTTGAGGATGTATGGAGGAACCAAAGCCCCTTCAATACTTCCCAAGTATGCCACCGATTATGTAGTACATAAAGAAGCAGTAAGATAGCTCTTCCTAGATGGTTTCGGGAGTTATTTGTTTGATATGAAGAAGGTTGTTTTCCCTCCGATACCATTCTATGTCGGTAGTTATAAGTTTTCCAAGGTTAAAAGCACACCAGATTTTGTGAAAGATCTAGAAATCTTCCATTTTGGTGAAAATAGTTTTCACAAAAATGATGCTCACGGTAAGGTGGCTACACACCATGCACTTGTGAAAGTAAACTTCGAGTATTCTGATAATTTCGACAAAGAAGAAGAAGTATATCAGAATACTTGTATTATGATTGCTCTAAACAAGTGTCTCAAGAATAAAATCACAGTCATAGGCGACAAAGGTAGCAACAACAATACCTCCGAACAGAAAAGACAAGAGGAAGAAGTTGCACAGAGGGAAAAGGAAGAAACAACATGAAGATTAGTAGAATGTGCAAGAAACTTGTGTGTCGAAGAGGCCCAGAGAGAAAAGGAAGAAGAAGAAGCTGCTAGGAAAAGGCAAGAGGAAGAAAGAACACAAAAGGAGTTAGCTGAGAAAGAAAAAGAAGAACCAAATAGGATAGATGAGGAGTTGAGACAAAAGGAGCAATAAGATTGGGATAGGGAAAATTAAGAGAAAAATATTGCTCAAGATAATCTAGAAAGTTTCCCTTCAACGTCAGGAGATATATTGATAGGAGGTTACCTCTCTATGGTTCAGTTAGGGTTGTTACCCTTCACTTCGTCAAAGGAGCATGAAGTTGCAAGTTTGGATAATGTATTCTTTGACCCTAAGCGGAAAACCATTGTGTGGAGATCCAAGAAGACATTGAAAATGGGTAACCAGCTTGAGGTTTTCACGGTTACTAAGAAAACTGTTGTAAAAAATGTAGAGGAAGATCCAGAGCAGATGGCCTCAATTGGTGTTACAACTGCATAGACGAATGCTTATAATGTTAGCAATCTGAAAGGAGCAGTTGATCAATACAAAGACAAAATGGCACAAATGAAAGAGACCTTGAGGAAAGAGAAAGGACTAGGCCGAGAGACAAAAAGGAAGTATGATGCCACCCTTTCAGATTTAGAGAGGCTCCAAGAGGCCTATCAGATTCTGGAAGCAGAAACGAATGCCTTGGTATTATCAAATACCATCATCAGTGGAGAAAAGAAAGATTTAGAAGGAAAATTTTCAGAGCTGGAAACACAAAGGGCCATAGCTGATACTCAAGCAGAGGAGTTAAGAGCCCAAGTTGGAGAACTAGAGGCACAAAACAACTCTTTGGAGAGTCTGTTGAAGGCAACAAATGAGCAGAAAATGGATATCACGCCACTCCGAGAGCACGCCCTCTTACCCATGAGGAAAATTTATCAAGTGCAGTTAAAACTGACAGAGGAAGTATACAAGATTAACCAAGCCGAGACAGAATTACAAGAGATATCGATAATATTGACCGACTTCAAAACAAGAACTCAAGGAATTGCAGAAGTCATCAAGGGTCGATTGACTTGATTGGAGACCAATGAAGAATTTCAAAAAACTCTGCCTCAAAAGAGTATAGAAAATTTGCATATCGAGCATGAACTCATGGATTACATCAACAAGGCTAATGTAAGACTGACCACCACAGTTGGGAAAACATTGGATAAATGCGTGGACTTTTACAAAAGGGTGCCCACCACGAATAACATATACTAGACCACTACAGCCAGAAGACTTTAGGAATTTCCAGGATAAGAAGAACATTTGAAGTATCTTCATGACAGACTGCAAGAAGATGAGCTCAACATACAACAGTTTTAGTTGCACAAGTTGCAGACAACAGTTGCTTGATTGAGGACTAGCTTAGAGTCACTCCACATAAGGTAGGAGAAATGAGGTCACAGCCGTACATGAAGTGCCAGTCAGAATATTAGAACCTATGGACTTCAGGAACATAGTTGCAGATGCAGCTACGTGGAAGCAATTTGTGGATGGATTGAGAGGGCCCACCTAGGTCGTTTTATTTTATTCACATGTGGATAATTTTATGTAATATTATGTATTTATTCCATTTTCCTAGTGAGCACGCTAGAGGACAATTTTTTTGTAATCAAAGAGTTACGGAAGCCCAAAGGGCATGGATAACCAAAAGTCATTTTGTAATTGTATAAGTAAAGGGAGAGTAGAATAGAGAGGGGACTTTTTGTAGCTCTGATATGCTGAAAATTTTTGTAAGGCGAACTATTTCTTTTTATAATAAAGAGAATTGAATTTTCATTGGAGGAAGGACTGCATGAGTTTCAAGATGGTTATGTGGATTGTTGAATGAGAACTACTTCTATTTTGGATTGCTGCATAAATGTGAGATCGTTCCAACCTGCTTAATTATTTCTGCAAGTTTATGAATGGTTTCATTATTCTATTTTGAATCTTATGCAATAAAATGAGTAATAAATGTTTTAACTTCACAGAGTTATCTTTGTGTTATTTTTCTGTTGTATTTATGTATGAAGAATCTAATGGCTATCTATAGGATTTTGTGTACAAACAATACAGTATATTTACTCATTTCAATATAAACTTTGCTCCCCGGGGATAGTTAGAATTAGTTTATAATAGATTAGTTGTTCCTTGCTTTCGTAGAGTGACTATGGGGTAGGAGCAGTAAGACGTGGGGAAGACCTGCGCATCTCTAGTGAGGTTCTTACCCACTATCACTTGCATTTAGTATAGGCACTTGCATTTCATTATAAATCATAAAATCACATCAACAGTGGACTGGGATACAACCGGTAAAATAGATTTAAACATTCCTTTAATTCTACAGTAATCGAGCCGCTAACCAAACGGATTCCCCATTCCAAATGATAAACGACCTAATTGGGAACGGTTATTGGGGAGAATCCCTACTGTCTGTACCTGGGATTTTCCAGGCATCAACATTTTTAGTGCTAGAAGGGGGACCAGCAGTGCATGGCTGGCATAGGAAAGTCGTTTACTCGAAACCATTCCACTAGTAATAATTTTGAAGCTAGTTTTTCTAAAAATTTCATTCCCGAAGATAGAGTAAACCGTGAAGTAGAAACTACAAACCACCTTTACCCTGTTCCTTTTGAAGTAGTGACTCACTTGAGAAGATACACAAGGTCTTATGTGAAGAAACTTGGAGGGTTACATACAATACCTGAGTTACCGAGAAGGCGAGCTCCTAGAAGAACACCCACTTACACGAAAGATTCAATTTTGGTGGGAAATTTGGAAGAATTGGTGAATTTTTCCTTACAAGAAATTGTTCAACCACTTGATTAGTTGGCAACGGATTCCCATGGTTTTTTCCTTTTCAGTCTCCACCACCATATCCTCGAAGAATCATGGCTGGGAATGCAACCCCAAATGCTAATCAACCTAATCCACCAGCAACTTGGAGAACCATAACTCCATTGAACCTGGCTCCTCCATTGCATGCTTTGCCCCATAATGTTGATAAGTCATTGCCTAAGTTTGATTTGAGAGAAGGCATTTATGTGGATGATCACTTGCAGAGTTTTTTCTTGGCTCTAGAGCTTTTAGCAGTAGTGCATCAAGATGTAGTGTGTAGACTTTTTCCACACACTTTCAAAGCTAAAGCATCAACCTAGTATTTTGGTTTACCAACAAATTCTATAACGAATTGGAATACTTTTGAAAGATTGTTTAAAGGAAAGTTTGGTAGCCAAAGAATTACTTCCGCTCTTATGAAAGAATTGCTTGCTCTAAGGATGGACAAGAAAGAGAAAGTGCAGGATTTTAGTCAAAGGTTTGCTGCCCATTTAAATAATTTCAGTGCTGCCATAAAACCTACTCAAGAAACTTTAATGGAATATTATACTTCATCACTTTCCCCTGACATAGCGATGTTTGTTAAGAGGTCAGTAAAGCCTTCTTTGGTAGAAACTTATGAAGAAGCCAAGAAAGTAGAGGCTGAACTTGAAAGTATAAACAAACACACAACAAAATCATATACAAGGACTTTTAGCAATGAGAAAAATTTACTACTGACTAGACCCAAAGAGAAACATTCAAGTGAATTAGAAAATGTTGTTAAAATGGTACAAAAGCTATCAAATAAGATTGTTGATTTAGAAAAAGATAAAGAAGCTAGTTCATCTAGAAAACAGTTCAAACCATTCTTTAAGAAAAGAGATGAAAGTGGTCCATCCCAACCACCTACATACAGTTCTTCTGTTTTGAATTTCATTGAAGTTGGAATGGACATTTTTTTCACTTTTCATCAAGAACCCCATTCTGAGAAAAGTTGTCCACAATGGATAAATTTGATGACTCTGGTGATGAACCAAATTTTAGACGCTCAAATAAACAAACCCGAAGTAAAAGAAGAAAGTGCAAATGAACCAGAGGAACCACTTGAAACAACAATGCTACTGTGGGACTGTGCACCTATGTTGGGGTTATAAGAAGAATATACTACCTAGGAAATTCAACTTTTAGCAGTTAATGTCACAACAAGAAGCAAGGGACCAATAATGGATGAAAGTTTATTACTGCCCAATATTAGGAAGATTCAGGAAAGTATGAAGAAAATCAAGAGTAATACTCAAACCCCACCTTTACCTGATTTAGTCATAGCAAGGCAGAAAGATCCCGTAGTCAGTAAGCCTATGAAGGTTGTGGAAAGTAAAGTGGAGAGTAACAAGAAAATTTCAGTAGAAGGTGATATGGGATATTACATAATAGAAGATATCAAGAAAACAAAGGCAAATATTTCTTTATTTGAAATGTGTAACTTACCTCAACAAAGAAAGAAGCTCTTGGAAGCCTTTGATCCACAAACCAGTAAATCCAAAGATGATGTTAAATCAGAGGAAGAGATCAGTGAAGCTAGCATTGGGGGGGAATCTAAATCCCAAACATTACCATTTCTACTTTCTTTTGAGATTTTTAATCACAATCTACACAATTGTTTGGTAGATTCTGGAGCATCCTCTAATGTTATGCCTCTTTCAGTCTGTAGAAAGATAAATGGTCAACCGACACCTTCTTCATGTAAAATCATCCAATTGGATAGAACTGTAGTCAAGGTGGTAGGAGAAATGAAAAATGTGTTGATACGATTATCTGTGGATGAAAGGGTTTGCCAATTTATAGACATCATGGTAGTGGATATACCAGAAGCATATGGATTGATCTTGAGTAGGGATTGGTCACTGAAACTGGAAGGATACTTTGCAATTGACTGGTCACACTTGTGGTTTCCCTATAAGAACTATCAGAATCAGATCAAAGTGATGAGGGAACCACATATGAAGCATAATGTGATGCAACTAGAAGGGAAAAATGAGCCTGTGAATTTCTCACATTCAGTTTTGGGTAACTATGTCATAGAGCTTGAACCTAGAAATTATCAAGCAGAAGAGGCCAGCAGTGAGTCAGATACGCAGTCTGATATCCTTCAGTTTTCTCAGACTGATAAGATTGATTGTAACATAGTTAATTTAGTTTCTAATTTAGAAAGTAGTGTTGATAATGTAGAGTTAGAAAATAGATTTTGGTTGTTATATTTTGATGGTTCTAAAACTCAGAAAGGTCAGGAGTTGGTTGTATCCTGATTGATCTGGAAAAAAAATAAACATTTTATTTCTTGTATATTAGAGTTCGAATTTACTAATAACACATCAGAATATGAAGCTTTAATCCAGGGTTTAAAGAAGGCTATTGAATTCAAAGTAAGGAATCTAAAGGTTTTTGGTGATTCTGAAATAGTTATTAGATAGGTTCGAAATACAATTCATTGTCTGTCACCACATTTAAAGGGATACCCAAATGAAGTTTGGGAACTTGTAACAAATTTTAATGCATTTAATATCATTTCGATTCCTAGATTGAAAAATGCAACAGCTAGTTTTTTAGCTACTTCTGCTGCAAGATTAGTGCCTACTAATAATAAAAGCTCAATTGAATAGATTTCCAGGCCTTCTGTACCAGACAATATCACCAACTTGAGGGTATTCGATTATGATCAACATATATTAGAATTCTTAGCAAATGATGATACTTTCAAAGACTCAGTGGTTAACAATGAATAACATCAAGCCAATCTTCAAAATGGGAACTTCATACCGAAGGGGGTAAGAACCTTGGAGGGAATGTTTGATTTGAATAACAAGTTCAAGAAGCCATCCAATGTCAAAACAAACAGTTCATCTATGCAGTATGAGCTATTTAATCTTGGGACAGAGGTTGAACCCAAATATGTGAACTTGGGGAAATGCTGCTCACCGGGAAAGAGAAGCAAATTCATCAGTTTATTTAGACAATATAGAGATGTCTTTGCTTGGACATATGAGGATTTGAAGACTTATGATACCTACATCATCTAACATGTTATCCCTATTAAAAAGGGAGTGAAACCATTTCAGCAGCCACTGAGGAAGATGCATCCCAAGCTATAACCCCTTATTCAAAATGAAGTAAATATGTTACTATATGTGAATATCATCTTCAGAGTTAGACACTAAGAGTGGGTGGCGGATTTGGTACAGATGAGGAAAAAGTATAGTGAAATAAGACTATGTGTGGATTTCAGGAATTTGAATCGTGCCTCAGACAAGGATAACTATCCAGTCCCACCAATGGAGCAAATATTATAGATGGTTTCACGCTCTGAATTGTTCTCCTTATTGGACAGGTTTTAAGGCTACAACCAAGTCTTGGTAGCAGAACAAGATAGGCTGAGGACCACATTTCATACGAAGTGGGGGACTTTTGCTTACAGAAGAATGCCTTTTGGTCTCATTAATGTTGGAGCAACCTTCCAAAGTGCAATGGATATAGCTTTTTGAGGTTTAATTGGCCAAAGTGTGGTAGTCTACCTGGATGACGTAACAATTTTCTCCAAGAAAAGGGAACATCATATGTTTCATCTAAAACAAATTTTTGACCGCTGTCGGAGAATATGGTATCTCTTTGAATCCTAAGAAATGTGTTTTTGCATTGTTAGAAGGAAATCTATTGGGTCACGTAATTTCTAAAAAGGGGGTCTCCATAGACCCAGAAAGGGTAGAATCTATAGCACAGATTCCCTTACCCCGCAATAAGAAAGGCATGCAATCTTTCATGGGGACTATAAATTTTGTGCGAAGGTTTGTTCCTAATTTTGCACAAATATTCAAGCCTTGCAACACATGGTCAAGCAAAGTGTATAGTTTAAATGGACTAACATAGAAAAGGATGCATTTAACAATATCAAAACTGCAATAGCTCATGCACCTTCACTTAAAAGTCCTAATTTTGAGAAATATTTTATCTTAGACATGTGTTCTTCTGATAACTCGCTCGCAACAGTGCTTACATAGAAGGAATAAAGGGGAGATGAGTACCTCATATCATTCATGAGCACTGGTTTGCAAGGTGTTGAGTTGAATTACCCTGTTATTGATAAGCATGCGTATGTATTCTTTAAAGCTGTAAAAAAATTCAGGCCTTACATCCTAATGAATAGAACCAAAGTAATTGTTCCTCACCTGGCGGTCAGAACCATTTTCGTGCAAAAAGAATTGGGAAAAAGAAGAGGAAATTGGGCAACAGCTTTGCAAGGATATGACTTAGAATTTAAACCAGCCACTCTCATCAAAGGACAAGGGCTTTGCAAGTTAATGGCTGAAAGTCAAAATAATGAAGATAGTGATTGGGTGAATGAAGCTGAGTTGCATATGATTGATATGTGTCTTGTATTTACAGCCTCGGAGTCTTGGTACAGAGATATAATATACTATCTCCAACAAGGATATTTAATTGAACACTGGACTTCTAAGAAAAGAAGAGCACTATGTTTTAAGTCAACATCGTATCATATAATTGATGGAGTTCTTTTTCAGGAAGAACTATGATGGAGTATTTCTGAGATGTCTGGAACAAGAGGATGCATCTAAAGTTGTTAAGGAATTGCATGATGGTCTTGCTGGAGGGAATTTTTCAAGAGACACTACTGCACACAAGATCTTAAGGGCTGGATATTACTGGCCAACCTTGTTTAAGGATGCTCATGCTTATGTAAGGAAGTGTGACACATGCCATAGAAACGGTGGGAGACAAACAAAGGAAGCTAGTCCATTGCACCCAGACATTGTTTCGGAACCATTTGAACAATGCAGAATTGATATCATTGGATGAATCAATCCAAACTCTTCATTGCAACACAAGTACATCTCACGGCCAGTGACTATTTCATAAGATGGGTGGAAGCGATCCCGTTACGGAAAGTGAACGAAGATGCAGTCATAGACTTCTTACAAGAGAATATTATGACCAGGTTTGGGGTTCCAATTCCCCTGGTTTTTTATAATGCATCTTACTTTTCATCGATCAAGCTTACTGAATTTGCTAATGAGAAACGAATGAAATTGCATTATTCTTCTAATTATTATCCACAAGGTAACGGATTAGTTGAATCAACTAATAAAAACCTTATTAGAATTTTAGAGAAAACAGTCATAGAAAACTAGAGAATTTAGCATGTAGTTCTTCCAAATGCACTCTAGGCTGATAGGGTCACACCTAAGAATTCCTTAGGCATGTCACCTTATACTTTAGTTTATGGAAAGGAAGCTATTTTACCCCCGAACATTTTATTACCGTCTTCTCAGCTAGCCCAAGCGTCAAGAGGGTCTGGTAGTGACGTTTTACAAGCTCAAATCAATACCTTGCTGAAGTTAGAGGATTCTAGGCTCAAGTCTAAAGAGAGGTTTAAACACCAACAAGAGATTGTGAAAAGATGGTTTGGCAAACACAAGTCCGGAAAGGGAAGCTTTAAAGTAGGAGATTTGGTTCTAAAGTGGGATCACCTGCATGACGAAAAGGGAAAGCATACTAAGTTTCAACATCTATGGATTGCCCCATTTCAGATTGCTGAAAAGTTAGGCCTCTCAATGTATAAGTTACAGGATTTACAGGGGTGGGAAGAGAATATGCCTGTCAATGGTTTGCTTCTCAAACCTTACTTTACCTAGTGCCTTAGAAGTATTTCGTACATAAATAAATCTTTTGGGTTTGCTTCGATTTCTTTTAGTTATGTTTTCTTTCTTTCTACTGATTTGTTTTTCTTTGCATTTGATTTATTTCGGTTTTCTTTGCTTTATTTTAGTTTTATTTCAAATAAACCAGCTCAGCTTTTGGTGCTTGGGGAACATTGGAATTTGGACAAACTGCCAATAATTTAAACCAAATAACTGCTCATTGGGATTTATCTACGTCAAAATTTATCATGACAAGATTCTTTAATATTATTGACTATTTAAAGGAACTTATTTTAAAGAACGCATTGAAGTCCTATTTTAAAACCCTGTTAAATAACTGAGGTAAGAGAGGTATAGAATACTATTTTAGGGCTCCATCCACTTCACATTAATATCTGTCATAGGAAGCCTGCAGCAAAGGACCCATGGAAAGGAAGCGGGATGGACAGGTGTATGGTATTCAAAATAATCCGATGGCACAAATTAAATCCAAAAGGCTTAAAGAGTCAAAATTTCCCAAAAACAAAAATATATGTCAAAAGGATATAATGAAAACATGAAGCAGTGAAATGTTTGGATTGCTCAAATGTTCTTCTCCTTCCATGAGCTAAAAAAAATTATCACTCACACAAAAGGACACCATGGATGGAAGAACCTAAATCAAATCTCAAATGCAAAAGAAACAATCCAGGAAGACTCAAAAGACAATAGTCTGAAAGCATCAAAAGAATGCAAAAGGCATGGGAACGAGGAACAAACAAATACGCCTGTCCACACTCTATTACGGTCCCGTGGTGTCACAGTCAGAAGCAACTGATTACATAAGTAAATGAATCTCACATTTTGGCCTCAGAAGAGTTATCAAGACCTTGAAAACTTGGGTTACCTTACCCTATTAGACTACAATCAATGATAAGTTCTGAATTTTGCATTACTAGAAAGGTCTGGATTTTTAAATAAATCTTGAAAGGAATTTGGATGAGTTGGTTTAATAGAATGCCATAAAGCAATTTTGGGTTCAAGAGATAATTTTTCCATAGATCTGTGTTCACCAACCAGTCGCCAATTGTTTCTACTGCAACTACTACCCCCCAAAAAAAATTGATGTTTTAGGTCCCCCTTTAATCTCTTAGCTTTTGGTTTTACTTAGAATTTTTTTTCCTTTTGAAAATTCTTGTTCATAACTGGTTTTACCTTTAATTACACTGAAGAAGTTTTACTTTTTTACACCAAGTATGAAAATCCTTTTGATCCGATATGCCGAAAAAATGTTGGGCTTTTCGTCGACATAGGAGATTTTTTTTGTTCTTCCTTCCAATGTTTTTCAAGTCGATTTTACAATGATATTTGGACCCGGTGTATTGGAAAAATATCTGTATTTTCGCCGACGCAGTGGAGTGGTTTTGGATTTTTGAATCCAACGCTTTGTCATGTATTTTATGAGTTTTTTTATCCGACGCTTCAGGAATATTTTTTTCATTCCGCCGACACAGCAGCTACCTTTTGGTTTTTTATCTAATAGCTTGCCAACCGATTGTACGATTTTTTGTTGCGCGGTCTTTCAGCTTTTGTCAGAAAGTGTTTGAGTTCCAGCCGCAACTAGCGACAGAAGTCTTGCCTCTGTAGTCAATTTCCTCTGTCAAGTTGTTTTAGCTAGGGAGGGTCGATAGCGACGAAAATCTTTTTCTTTTGGCGTCAAATTTGTCGGATCCTGTAAGCTTTTGCTGTCAATCGTGTCTTGCGCCGCAATGTAGGGAAGGTCAAGTGAAGGCCTTAGCAGTTAATACTTTGTAAAGAATGTTGATAGTTACGGCAGGATTATGGTTTTTGAGCAGCCGCAGTTGGATATTTTTTCACCTCGTGTGCCGACTCGGTTTTTTCGATGAATTTTATTTAGGCGCTAAACGACGTTCTTTCACACTCGTGTAGTGTAAAGACTTCACCGACCGCATTGAATGTTTTTCCCCGTGCTTTCTTATACTTAGTCTGTGCGGTTCATTGATGTTTTCACAGTGTGATTGCAAGTATTTGGAGTTGTTGCGGCCTATGAAGCTTACCGGTTTTAAGCATCCGTTACAAGCTAGGGAACTGCCATCCAAAGCTTACGGGACTTTTTGTACTGCATTTTCAGCAACCATCAAACTTCGCCTTCCAGGTAGGATCTAACCCGTATCTTTTGATTGGTAGGATGGTGATTTTATGACCTGTCTCAATTAGGTAGCACATCGGGGTTTCAGGACTAGAGGTTGTCGTTCTAAAGGGTTTTCTTCTTTGCCTTCAGTTTTATTCTAAACAGACCATCCAAGTTTATTTGTTGACCTAGTTTTTCCCTAGCCATAGTTTTTCTACCTGCTCCCCGCTTTTTCTACCCCAGAGAACCAGAATACTCAGTCCATTCAGACATGGCTTGCTCACAGCTTTGGTCGTGCAATAGCGAGGCCAAGACGATGAGAGTTTTCACCCGTCTTTATCTTGACTGGTTATTATCTATTTGTGGCGATAGAGGTTGTCGAAGTCGTAGGTCTCTAAGCTTGCTTTTTTGTCTAGATTCGTAACCTAGGGTTCTAGGAAGAATATTTTGGCACTGGTGATGTTGGCACCATGACCTCACCACGTTTGTCTCCAGAAGGTTTTCCCGCGAGCCATAAGTTTCATAGAGAGGTCATGTGGAGAGGTTGAAGGTTGCTTTGGTGATGCCAATTATGTGTGTTTTAAAATGTTGGACGACCTAGGTTCAAGCTTTCGGTGCCTCAAATAGAGCTTGCATGTGAGCTAGGGTTTTTTGCCTAGTTTTAATCTTACATTAGTTGTGGTTTGAGGGTATGAGAGGTTTTACAGTGAAAAGTCGCTTTCGATGGGTAAATATGATATGGTCAATAATATATTGGTTAAGCTTATTCTATGAAGAAATCACTTGTCAACAAGATATAGCTTCTACAGTAGTTATACAGTTTTCTCATATACATGAATGCATGTGGTTTATAACAGTAGGGATGATAAGACATGTTTTGGTGTTTCTGCTACAGGCTCAGTCTACATTTGATACCATGCCTAAGAAAGGTAAGAATAAAGCTAAGGTTACTGAAGAAGACTCGGACCTAGAAAGCATGCCTTGAGTAGAAATAATATATGAGGACACTAAATATGTCATTGGGATCGACCCTGAGTTCAAGTGGGGGCATATTTATCATATGCTCTAGGATCGAAAGGTTCCATATGCAGGCTTAGAAGATTTACCCTTGTTTGGAAACATATTAAGATCAAGGATTACAAAAGCATCCACACGACCGTAGCTGTTTCCTTGCTCCGAGGTAATTGGATGGGTTTTGTCTAAGGCTGATGTGAAAGGAATAATTAAGTATAGTGTCGAAGATAAAGGATTTGCCTCTTTTACCCCTGCATTCATAGCCAAAGCTTATAATTTTCCAGCTTTAGAAGTAAGCATGACCAATGATTGACTAAATAGTCTAACTCTTGATTATATTGGATGTGCGAAGATGATGATGATGGACGGAAATTCATTCTAACAAAGGGCATCTGGGGAATATGATACTGCCAGTCTACACACCCCATATAGGTTGGTAGCCCTAATGCTTAACAGGATATTCAGTTGAGCTGATGAGAAATTTTACAAGATCGAGTGGATACCATTGATGTACCATGTAACTATGGAGGGGACTGTGTTCAATTGGGCAGATATCATAGCTAACAGTTTATCTTCCTGTATAACTGCAGGACAGGAAGGATTGCTCCGGAAGAAGTCTGAGTTTTACATGAGATCATTTTTTTTTATTGTATACTCTGCCTACATCCATTTGAGAAGCTAAAATGCAATTGGAAGGAAGGAAAAGTGCCCATATATGCAACATACTAGATTTTATGGGCTCACAAATATCACAGTTTTTACAAGCTCATATGTGAGGAGTTCTTAATGCCCCTTTACTAGTTAATTTTCCTTGAAGAATGTAGATTCCTATCTGAGGGTGCTCAGGACGTTATAATGGAATACGGATATTATTTCTTTTCAGAAGAGGGCACCTACTTGAGAATGTATGGAGGAACCAAAGCCCCTTCATTGTTTCACAAGTATGCCACCGATTATGTAGTAGATAAAGAAGCAGTAAGACAACTCTTCCTAGATGGTTTCAGGAGTTATTTGTTTGATATGAAGAAGGTTGTTTTCCCACGGATTCCATTCTGTGTCGATAGTTATAAGTTTTCCAAGGTTAAAAGTGCACCAGATTTTGTGAAAGATCTGGAAATCTTCCATTTTGGTGAAAATAGTTTTCACAGAAATGATGCTCAAGGTAAGGTGGTTGCACACCGTGCACTTGTGAAATTAAACTTTGAGTACTCTGATCATTTTGACAAAGAATAATAAGTACATCGGAATGCTTGTAAAATGACTACTCTAAACAAGTGTATCAAGAAGAAAATCACAATCATAGGCGGCAAAGGTAGCAACAGTAGTACCTCCAAACATAAAAGACAAGAGGAAGAAGTTGCACAGAGGGAAAAGGAAGAAACAAAATGAAGATTAGTAGAAGGTGCAAGAAAATTATTGGCCGAACAAGCCCAGAGAGAAAAGGAAGAAGAAGAAGCTGCTAAGAAAAAGGAAGAGGAAGAAAGAACACAGAATGAGTTAGCTGAGCGAGAAAAAGAAGAAACAGATAGGATAGCTAAGGAGCTAAGACAAAAGGAGAAAGAAGATCCGGATAGGGAAAATCAAGAGAAAAATATTGCTCAAGATAATCCAAAAATTTTCCCTTCCACATCAAGAGGTCATCTCCCTATGGTTGAGTTAGGGTTGGTACCCTTCCCTCCGTCGAAGTAGCATGAAGTTGCAAGTTTGGATAATGTATTCTTTGACCCCAAGCGGAAAACCATTATGTGGAGATCTGAGAAGACATTCAAAATGGGTAACCAGCCTGAGGTTACCACGGTTACTAAGAAAACTATTGTAAAAAAAGTAGAGGAAGATCCAGAGTAGATGGCCTCAATTAGTCTTGCAACTGCACAGGCGAATGCTTATAATGTTAGCAAGCTTAAAGGAGCAGTTGATCAGTACAAAGAAAAAATGGCACAAATGAAAGAGACCTTGAGGAAAGAGCAAGGAGTAGGCCAAGAGACAAAAAGGAAGTATGATGCCACCCTTTCAGATTTAGAGAGGCTCCAAGAGGCCTATCAAATCCTAGAAGCAGAAAGGGATGCCTTGGTATTGTCAAATACCATCATCAGTGGAGAAAAGAAAGATTTATATGGAAAAATTTCAAATCTAGAAACACAAAGTTTCGCAACTAATACTTGAGCAGAGGAGCTAAGAGCCCAAGTTGCAGAACTGGAGGCACAAAACAACTCTTTGGAGACTTTATTGAAGGAATCAAATGCGTGGAAAATGGATATCACGCCGCTCCAAGAGCACGCCCTCTTGCTCAGGAGGAAAATTTATCA
The DNA here is from genome assembly GCA_001517045.1 of Pseudotsuga menziesii. NCBI lineage: Eukaryota > Viridiplantae > Streptophyta > Pinopsida > Pinales > Pinaceae > Pseudotsuga > Pseudotsuga menziesii. The sequence continues at coordinate 349,084 of LPNX010515611.1, forward strand.
AGTGCAGTTAAAACTTACAGAGGAAGTCTACAAGATTAAGAAATTCGAGACCATATTACAAGAGATCTCGGTAATATAGACCGACTTCATAACAAGAACTCAAGGAATTGCAGAAGTCATCCACATCGATTGACTTGGTTCGAGACCAATGAAGAACTTCTAGAAAATGTGACTCAAAAGAGTAGAGAAAATTTTCATATCGAGCTTGAATTCATGGATTATAGTAGCAAGGCATCTGCAAGACTGACGGCCACAGTTGGGAAAACATCGGATAAATGTGTGGACTTTTACAAAAGGGTTCTCACCACGCATAACATATGCCAGACCACTACACCTAGGAGACTTCAGGAATTTCCAGGACAAGAAGAACATTTGAAGTATCTTCATCACATACTGCAAGAAGATGAGCTCAACATACAACAGATTAAATGTCTCAATGAGAAAATAGTAAAGTTTTAGTCGCACAAGCTGCAGTCAACAATTGCTTGCTGGAGGACCAGGTTAGAGTCATTCCACAGAAGGTAGCAGAAATGAGGTCGCAGTTGGTTGTCCATGAATTGTCAGTTAGAATATTAGAACCTATGGACTTCAGAAACATAGTTGCAGATGCAGCTACGTGGAAGCAATTCGTGGATGGATTGGCAGGGCCCATCTAGGCCGTTTTGTTTTATTCACATGTGGAGAATTTTATGTAATATTGTGTATTTATTCCATTTTCCTAGTGAGCACACTAGAGGACAAAAAAATTGTAATCAAAGAGTTAGGGAACTCCAAAGGGCATGGATAACCAAAAGTCATTTTGTAAATGTATAAGTAAAGGGAGAGTAGAATAGAGAGGGGAATTTTTCTAGCTCTCATATGATGGAACGTTTTGTAAGAAAAATATTTATTTTTATAATAAAGAGAACTGAATTTTTGTTGGAGGAAGGACTGCATGAATTTCAAGATAGTTATGTGGATTGTTGAATGAGAACTACTTCTATTTTGGCTTGCTGCATAAATCTGAGATATGTAATGTCCCGGTTTTGACCCCGTTACATTAGATGTATATGATGTATAAATTGTAAATGATCAGGGTGTGGAGCTAAAGGCCAAGGCCCCACCATTGATCGGTTATGTTATGTTTTGGATTTGAATTGTCACCGATGGTATATCGGGGCATGCGGCATATATTATGACGATCATCATGTAAATATGTATGTATAATTAAAAATGAACCCGACCAGCTACAATCGCGGCAACTAAAATGAGAAAGGGGCATGATTTTCACAAGGATAGGGGTGGGGGAAATTGTCAACCTTGGCCAATGAGAGAAAAACCCATATGTCTGCTTCCTTTGTTTTATTCCAACCACTTTCATTAAGAAAGGCTGCTGGTGGTTGAGGCAGTTATGGTCTTGGAAGTGGGGTGACAGGACTGTCAGTCCTCACCCACACGCACACTCTACCCATGATTTTGTTGTTCATCCTCTCATGCATATCTTCTTCTCTCCACGACTGTGCTGAAGGCTCATGCACTTCCAATTTTCGCGTCCTTCCTGTTGTTTGTTCATCCACGAACAAAAACGGAGCTGTTTTTCCTCACGCAAGACCTCCATTGTCTGTTCATTCTTCACAGGGTCGGATTGTTTTCCACACACAGGATTTTCCTGTTTTTTATCCACATATTTTTCCTCGGCGGATCTACGGATGGTTTGGCTGTATTCTTCCCTCACGGACTAATTCGTGGGTCCTGCATTGTCGTTTTCATTCACGCCCAGGCTGGGGAACTATAATCTCTTTCCCAACATGGTCTATGAATGTTTTCCCAGTGACTTCATTGCCCAAGGACGGGTTGATTTTTCCCCATGTTGTGAGCCGCGTCCACTGATGCATTTCGGGGGCTGTTAATTTCCCCAAGCCATGAGATGTGTTTGCTGTTACGTTTGGGGATTGTTGTAGATGGTTTGAAGTCGTTTTCCCCGGTTTAAGCTGTGATAGCTAAATTGATTGCCTGAGTGCAATGGTTGGTCTTCGGACTGTATTGGGAGCAGGGATGGGGGCTTAGTTTTGCTTGATAAACCTAGTGGATGGAAACCACACAGATAGAGCTAGAGGGCTAGCCTTCTTCTCCATCACCCCTGAATAGCACTGAAAGGGAATGCAGGGCCTGAGGGACTGTGTAGCAGAGAAGGGACTGATTTCTTGTGTTGGGTGTGTTTGGGTGTCTTAGAGGTCAGGCTAGTTCTGGTGTAGGTGTTCTTGGCTCTGTAATGAGCTCACCAGCTTAGCATTGAGCCTTTCTCAACTCCTTGATGGCCTGATAAACCCAACTTTGTTGGCTTGGCTATGTGTTTTTGTGTATCCTTGGCTACGTGTAAGCCTGTTGTTCCCTTATTCCTTGGAGAATCATGCCCAACTCGGGGGTGGCAGTGTTGCTGAGAGATTAAGGAGCACGCTGGCCTATGGTTGGGTGGAACGTTACAGTAACGTAGCTGGTTGCGGAATGAATTCATCTTGAGATAAGTAGTCTTGTCCATTTTTACTTCTGCAACTATATTTACTATTAATGAATGTAATGAACATGTCGAATGCTTGTAGAAATGTATGTGGTTTTCGCTGTGTATGACAAATGAATGGAATCTGTGCATGTTTCATTGTAATGCATTTCCCTGCAGCACTCTGTTTATGCAATTTTTATCATGTACGTGTTCATGGGGCTCTTAGCCCGCTGTGATTAAAGTTTGGGCCGCATCCTCTACGCTGGTCGGAGGCATGGGGACGTGACAGTATGGTATCAGAGTTCATGTTGCAACATGGGCCTGCATGAGCCTTGAAGGATTGCAGTGACAGAGGTAGCGTTTCTTCTACCCAGCAGCAAGCAGTGGAAGACTGTAAGAATTCAAAAATTTTGTTGAAGTGTTCAATAGTTGGGTCATTAGCAGAATTGACTTCCGCCTTTGCGGAAGGGTTAGCGGTTTCCCGTCCGCCATTACGGAAGTCCAAACTGTTAAGTCTTCCGACGGGGAAGAATTTAGAAAATGGTCCAAGTGTTGGAACAGTCGGAAGAGCCAACAAAAAAACTTCCGCCGTTGCGGAAGAGTTCGCGAAGTGAACTTCTGCCAATCGGAAGAGAAAGTGGTTTCTCGTCCGCCATTGAGGAAGTCCAAACCGTTAAGTCTTCCGATGGGGAAGAAAATCATGGGAGCTTTCCAAGTGATTTGATGTCGATCGAAAGAGAAAAGTGATTGAGCATCCGCCGTTGCGGAAGCCAAAGTCATTTGGCTTCCGATGATAAAGACCTCCGACGCTGGAACAGTTTGGATAAAGCCGCAAAAAGTTCATATAAGTGTTCCGTATCGAAACAATTAGGGAAAGGGACTTCCGCCATTGCGGAAGCCAAAAGATCTAAGGCTACCAACGCCGATTGGGAGAAGTTAAGGTTTGGCGAGCCGCCGTTATGGAAGCCAAATTCATTTGGCTTCCGATGTCAGAAGTCCGTTGGTGCCAAAAAGTTAAAAATTTCTCCAAGTAAAGAGCGGTCGTCGGAAGGAGTTGGCCTTTGGTGTGCCGCCGTTGCGGAAGCAAAAGTCATTTGGCTTCCGATGTGCAAAGACCGCCGATGCCCGAAGTGGAAATTTTATAAGTAAACAGCCACCAGTCAGAAGAGAAAGCGTTTCGTGAGCCACCGTTGCAGAAGCAAAAGTGCTAAGTCTTCCGATGAGAAAGACTGCCGACACCGATGCCAGTCAAAAAGTTAGTTCACCAATCGGAAGTGAAAGTGGTTCGTGTGCCGCCGTTGCGGAAGCGAAAGCGCTAAGACTTCTGATGTGGAAAGACAGCCGAGAGCCGATTTTGTGCAAGGAAATTTTGAATTTCCCATGGGATTTCTCAGCAGATTTCAACTGGTTTTAGTGGGATTTTCAAGAAGTTTTCCAGTGGATTCTCATGGGCTGAGAAGGAGAGAAGTGGCAGCGATCTTATGCGCCAGATTGTGCAAAAATAAATAATTTACAAAAAAAAAAAAAACGAGGG
>LPNX010515611.1:362751-478883 GCA_001517045.1 Pseudotsuga menziesii
TAAAGGCACTTAATGAATATAAATGAGACTCCATAGTTAATCACCCCTGCACCTAGGCACCTGATGCAGGAGTGCCACCGAGCTATCAAAAACTAACACTCCCTCTTAGCGAGGGAGGTACTACTGTCATCAGCTCCACCTAGATCTCTGCCTCCAATAACTGAAGCTCCCTCTGAATCTGAATGCCTATCAGATCTCTGCACTGGATCAATTGCTGAAGGTCTCTGTCGGACAACTCTGAACTGAGAGTTCTCCTCACTCTCCTGCTCATCCTGAAGAACCATCTCATACCAACTCTGTTTCCTCACAGAGTTGGATGAATCCTCCATACTGACAGCCACTACTACTGCCACTGAGTCTGATCTCTCACCAGGCTCACCATCCACCGGATGACCCAAAACTCGGTACATCCAGCCATCATGGATGCCAAGCAGACTCGCTGCACCCAGGCCCCCACTCACCGAATCAATGTAAACATGCCCACTCACATGAAGAACCGCATATCCATCATCCTCCAAAGCTGAAACTGAGATCAAGTTCCTCTTCAGCTCTGGAACAAACAACACATCGCCAACCTCCAGATAACCACCAGACTCGAGTTGGAATAGGACTTTTCCAACTCCTTCTCCTGCATGGGTGCCGGCATACCCATCCTCAGTCAGTATAACTCTGTCATGATCTGTCAACTCTCGAAACACTGCTCGTATCCCTGTCATATGGTGTGCTGCCACTATCTATGTACCATGCTCCAGTGTCCAAACTCTCTGCTACACTACTGTCTGAAAGAATTGAGACAAGCGAGAATTCCTTCTCAAATTCCTTTGCAAAATCTCCCACTTCAGCTAGCGGCTTTCTCAGCCTCTTCTTTCTTCTTGTTCTTCTTCTTGTTGGGACACTGCCCAGCATAGTGACCATAACTCTGGAAAGCAAAGCATTTTACTTTGCTCAAGTCTCTGGCTCCACTGCTCGAGCCACCCTTTTTCTTTCTACCCTTAGCTGAAAGGGCCACATTCTCATCATCAGCAACCTGCTCAGGCTTCCCTTCTCGGATCTCCTCCTGAGTAAAATCATCCCATAGTCTTTCCCAAGAGGGAAAGTTCTCTCTGCCAACTACACACTTCACGAACACGTCCCAATCCTTAGTGAAGCCCTTCAGGGCTATCCGCACTAGCTCGGGATCAGGAATCACCTCACCAACTGCACTCAATTCATCTTTTATATGTCTGAGTCTAGTGAGGTAAGAGGCTACATTCTTACCTCTCGTCATCTTAGTGCCATGAAGCTTATCTTTTAGGGCCATCTTACGATTTTCATTCTTGTTCTCATACAAACTTTTTAAAGTATCCCACATCCCCTTAGCAGTTTGTTTCTCTGCCAAATGTGGGATGAGGTGATCTCGAACACCATCCAGAAGCAGTCTCTGCGTTCTGGCCTCATTCACCTCATGTATGTCAAGGGCTATAGGATCAGCTATGGGAGGAGCCACTGTGGTACTAACAAATTCCCACAACTTGTTTTCCTTCAGAACAGCTGTCATCCATGCTTTCCACTGTAAGTAGTTGGAAATCCCTTCCAACCTATCTTCATACTGGATGCAAGCCATCATTCTCTTCTACTCTTTTTCCAATAAGGCACACTCTGCCTTCTTTGACCAAAAATATCAGTTGTACTGAACCAGCACTTCTCTGCTCACTCTCAGCAAAAAAAAATAATTAACAGACAGCTGCTACTTCACATGCACTAGTGTCTTAAAAAAAACCAGCACTTCTCTGCTGCCCAACAATTTGCTGAAATCTCAGAGCCCCAGCTCTGATACCATGTTGAAAATCAAGCTTAAACTCAGCCCAACACTTAGTAAAACTCTGGTATCAGTCTTAAATGTTCATAAAACCAAATATATATCACATGCATGTAAATTTTATGTGCTGTAAGCTGATATACTGTAACTAAGCAAACTTTGCAGCGAAAAATAACTCAAAATCAGCAAACTATAATACACATTTAAAACACAGTATTTTGGTCAAATAGACCCTGGAAAAACCCCCTCAACCCCTGGGGGAAAACCAGCATGCAGGAGAAAATTTTATATTGAGATTCAGGAAAAATCATACATCAATTTTTACAGTAAAAAATCAACTTATCTTCAACCCAGAAATCTGCCTTGGTTTTCGTGCTATTTTCTTCTTGAAAACTGTGCCAAAACCAGCAGCAACTTTGCCCAGATTTCTGTACCAGACCGTACAGCATTAATGGCAGCCGTACAGCACCTCGATTTTTGTGCCAGACTGTACAAAAATTTAATGCAGCCATAGAGCAATTAATGCAGCTGTACCTTCCTCGATTTCTGTGCAAAAATTGATGCAACAGTACAGCAATAAATGCAGCTGTACTTCTCCTTGATTTTTGTGCAAATAAATGCAGCCGTATAGCATTAAATGCAGGCCGTACCTCTCCTCGATTTCTGTGCAGCAATACACCTCCTCGATTTTTGTGCCAGCATTTAATGCTCCTGTACTCCTCCTCGATTTCTGTGCAAGCTGTGAATCTCTCTCTCAGCTGTCCTGAAAATCGAGCCCTCCTCTCAGTCTCTTCAGAAATCTCCTGCAAATGTGGTTCTCACACTTCTCTCCAAGCTCCTCTCTTGGAAATCGAGCCCTCTCCAAGAAATCTCTCTTGAAATGTGTGCCAAAATGAAATCTCATGTACTTTATTTATCCTATTAGGGTTATTCTCATGACTTTTCACCTTCTACGGTCGAGATTAGATCTTGGCCAAGAGATCTATGGCTGGGATCTAATCTTTCACTCACTTAAATCTCCTAAGTGAACTTTACACGAAATTTTTCTTTTTGAAAAGTCACATCACCCTAAATATTAAAAGTACACTTTATGACTTAAAGTCACTTTAAAAACATATTAAAGTGAAACTCACTTTTAAAACATAAAGTCACATCAAAAAGGTACTTTAATAAAAAACACATTTACTAAAGTCACTTAATGAATATAAATGAGACTCCATAGTTAATCACCCCTGCACCTAGGCACCTGATGCAGGAGTGCCACCGAGCTATAAAAAACTAACAGATACTGTAAATTTTTTATCAAAGGATATGCAGAGGTGACTGATTTGATGGAGAAGTTATTGAAGAAAGATGTTAAGTTCTAGTGGATGAAAAATTGCCAAGAAATTATGTACACTTTAAAGAACAAGATGGTTACAATGCCCATACTTGTATTTCCATATTGGAAAAAGGAATTTCATGTACATGTTGATGCATCGTCTGTTGCACTCAGTGCGGTACTATCACAGCCTGACAAAGGGTCGATTGATCATCCTATTTCCTTCGCTAGTAAAAAATTATCAACAACAGAGAATAACTATACCACGACGGAAAGATAAGGACTAGCTATGGTATACTCTCTGCGGAAATTTAGACACTATTTGTTGGGTGGACATTTCAAAATGTACACAGATCATTCAACATTGAAATACATGGATAATAAGCTAGTGTTGGGGGGGGAGATCTGTCGGTGGCTTCTCCTTTTTCAAGAATTTGACTTTGAAGTTATTGTTAAATTGGGCCGACTGAATTCAAGACCAAACCATCTGTCGAGGATCGAAAGTGGTGAAGAACCTTGTAACCTCAATGATAGTTTCCCTAATGTGCAACTATTTGTGATAACAATGTGTAATGATCATTATAGAGACATCATACAATTTTTTAGTGCGGGCTATGTACCAGCTGAATTTACTACTGCACAAAAGAAACAATTAGTTGTGTGAGTTGTAGACTTCTAGTTGATCATTGGACAATTATATAAAATGGGCCCTGATGATATTCTTCATCATTACAACTTGAAACATGAGCGACAATTGATACTAAATGAAGCACATGCTGGTGTCACAGGAGGCCATTTTTCTAGAAAAGATACAGTGAAAAAGATATTGCAAGCAGGATTGTGGTGGCCCACCATGCACGTTGATGCCCGAGAATACTGTCCAAGTTGTGATGTATATCAAAGAACCGGAAAGTCATCGCAACAAGATGAAATTCCATTAGTAGCCCAAAAAAATTGTAGGCATTTGACAAATGGTTTGTTGATTTTGTGGGCCCTATTAGTCCAACAGGGAAGTGCACAGGTGCAAGATATATTATTACTGCGACATACTACCTGACCAGATGGGGCGAAGCAACGCCAGTAAAAGATTATACCGCTATGACTGCTGCTAATTTTTTAATTAAAAATGTTGTGACTCAATTCATATGCCCAAAGATTTTGATAAATAACAAAGGTACACATTTTTTCAATCAGTTGATTGAAGAATTAACTTAAGAAGTCCAGATCAAACATAGAAATACAACGCCATATCACCCTCAAGCGAATGGTGTTGTCGAAGCATTTAAAAAAATCCTGGAGAATGCATTGACAAAGATTTGCAAAGTCCAAATAGATGACTAGGATCAAAAAAAATTCGCAGTACTGTGGTCATATCGCATTACCTGTATGAAGTTGACAGGTTGGACTCCATTTCACTTGCTGTATGGACAAGAGGTTGTGATGCCAATGTAATATATTGTAACCAGCTTAAGGATTGTTGCGATTACAAAGATGACAAATATTAGTGTTGTCGAGGAAAGTTTATCATAGCTAATACAATTATAAGAGGAAATTTTTGCTGCAGGTTATCATCAAAACATTGAGACGGATAGAAAGAAATTATGACATGATCGCCACATCAAGAACAAGCAATTTCAAGTCAAAGGACTTGTTCTTCTATATGATAGCAAATTTTTAAAGCATTTGAGAAAGCTAAAAACACACTCGCTAGGACCGTATATTTTAATTCATATCACTCACGAAGGCGCTATGGAACTACAGAAGTTAGATGGAACACCTATTATAGGATTGGTAAATGGAAGTCGGTTAAAGCCTTATCAAGATAGTCGTGACTTGGTCAAGTATTAAAAAAAAATGTCGCAGAATGCTAGTATGTCGCAAGAGGATAAATTATGGCGAAGACAATTCATTTGTTACAATAAAAGGAAAATGTCGAAGGTTGAATACATGTTGCGGAAGAAGAGGAGATGTCGCAAGATGAACTTGCATCGCAAAAATGACAGTTGGTCATAATCAATTCAAAGGCCTAAGAGATTTTGGTGGTGTACAGGCGAGTGGTGACTTGTGTGACGGTTTCCATATGATGATTTAGACGATCTTCCCATGTGACAAATATTGCTGCCACATTTCCATTCATTTTTCATGTGTGTGGAGGGTTGACTGAATGAACAGCTAGACAGTATCACCTTCGTGACCAAGTTTCAATTCATTTTGCTACCTTCGAGAGAGAGAATTCTCCCTCTGCAACTACAAGAGACGAAGTGATTTTTTCACAAAGTATGGTCATTTCCATTTACAGTATAAGCACAGTTGCATAATCAGGTGTCACTACCGCATCACCCAAATCCATTATGGAAGACATTGTCGGATATGTTCCACCGCAAGCCGTGGGTGCAGAAGAGGCTGAACAAATTCCTTTCATACCTCAAGTAAGGTTACGTCTAGATCCACCTAGTTTGTCAACAGGAAAGTGCTATGGTAACCATAAGAAGAAAGCATGAACAACACCGCCACTAGAAGAAGAAGAAACAAGATATGTGACTCTACTACTACCATATATTCCACCCAAACAAGATGATGTGCATAATATTAGAGTTCCAAAGAATGCACGGTACCCACTGGTAGCACCAAATGTATCGAAAGGAGTTCGGGTCATGCAGAACATACTTCTAAATCTCAAGAAGCTAACCTTTGTTGATCACGACATACGAAAAATCTTCTTGATCTTTTAAATTAACATACAAAAAAACCTCATAGATCAACTTATAAGCTTTACAAATGCATAATGGCATTATTACAATTCACTCTCCAAACATCTTCATGCCCTTTTTCATGACAAAATACATTGGTATATACACCTAATGTTTCATAACTCCTCTCTCAATATAAGGGGATTTACAAATATTTAATCTCAAATAAATGGGATAAAGGATATATAGTAAGTTAACCACAAAGTACCCTTTTCCTTTTGAATCATATGGTAATTCAAACCAAAACATATATTTTTGGAATGAAATCTATGGCTCATCATCCCAAAATCAAAACCATATAATATAAATATAGTAATGAAATAATATATGATTTATTCTTTGTGTTAAAAATTCATGATGCGCTCCCCCATTTTGGCATAAAATCAAAACTTCAAAAGTAATGTGGTATATATAAAAATATATTGGACATGATTTCCCTTGATTTATAGTTAATTTGTGGCATGTACAGTTCGGAGGTATAGTTAGCAGAGAGATGATGTGGACCTACTGCAGGATGACAAGTGGCATGTTTGTGGTATATGTGGCATATACGTGGACCAATCAGAGGCTGCCACATGGTAGTATGATTGGCTACAATGTGGTTTTAGCACTACAAAAAAATATAATTTATATGATTGAAGAAATCAAACCTGCGATCTCACATTTAACACTAAAGCGCCTTTACATTTAAATTAACTTGATCTGAAAATCTTCAGGATATTTTTAACCATTAAAGTTGCATGTGAAATTTAAATGTTATTACTCATAAGCATGCTTAAAAGATGAAAACTTCAATGCTTAAATCAATCACATAAGCGAATAAAATAGATATGCAAACCATAAAATGAAGATAACAACTGATAACAGAGTTCACCCCTCCTGGGCTACGTCTCCGGGCCATTTCCAATGGGAAGGCCAATCTTATTAGTCTTCAACAAATGAGCAAACAACTTACAAAATGCCTTCTTCCTTCATGCAGCTTCAATAAGAGACTTAGGCTTTCAATCATAAAGCCTCTCACTCTCAACCTCTCAAGAGTGGCTACAAAGTCTCTTACCAAAAATAAGCAACTTATAAGCTTTACAAATGCATAATGCCATTATTACAATTCACTCTCCAAACATCTTCATGCCCTTTTTCATGGCAAAATACATTGGTTTATATACCCAAAGTTTCATAACTCCTCTCCTAATTTAAGGGGATTATGTAAATCCCAATTAAATGGGATAAAAGATATATATTAAGTTAAACATAAAGTACCCTTTTGTAATGAAATATGTACTAATCTCAAACTATATGGTAATTCAAACCAAAACATATATTTTTGGAATGAAATCTATGGCTCATCATCACAAAATCAAACCATATAATATAAATATAGTAAAGAAATAATACATGATTTATTCTGTGTTAAAAATCCATGATGCACTCCCCCATTTTGACATAAAATCAAAATTTCAAAAGAAATGTCCCATATGTAAAATATATGGGACATGATTTCCCTTTGACTTATGGTTAATTCGTAGCATGTAATAATGGTTGTATATAATAACTCTACCTAATGGTGACTAAGCTAGGGTTTCATGGTGAGTGAGTAATGTTTCTTGACTTTGGAACTGTGGTATTGTAAGTCGTCCATCGACATTTTTGTGTATCTGGTGAAGCTTTTTGGGATACTCTCTAGTTTCTCAGCCAATTGCTTAGTATCGGCTCCCTGGTCACCTTTTCACTGCACCTATTGGCGAGCTTATCATTAGATGGATGGATTTTTCGTGAACCTAGCAGTGAACATCACGAATTTTAGGTTCTGCGAATTCTGTGACTTTCAGGTATCTTGTCAACCATCAGGTACTTTCTCGACGAATTTGTTATTTTTTCCTAGTCACCCTTTTCCTTTGTGGTGGGGTTTTTTCTTTTTATGGAGTTTGGGTTATCCCCCTTTATGTTAGGAGGCTTGTTGGTCACTGCCACTCTGTCCTTTCATCCTCTTTCTCTATGACTGCACCTTTGGTGTGACCTTTGTCTGAGTGGATGACCACGTATGCTCTATGTCTACTCATGGATTGTCTGTTTGTCTGACCTGCCTTGGAACCTTCTGTGACGCGACCTTGTGGCACTTTTCCCAGGTTTGGCAGAATTTGATGATTCTCTGGACGCTTGGCATGGAGTCCATCCTCCACATGAGGACTTAGTACTAACCATGTAAATAAAGTGAGAATTCTTTCTAGGTCTAGTGATTTGTTTGTCTTTCGGTTTCTCTCTCCATGGTCACCACTTACCCCTCTCATCCTTTGTTTGTATTTTCTTCTCTCAGGTTTTAAAGGGTGGTTTTTTGGTTTTGTTACTCATGGTGGATTTATGGTTTTCTCCTTGGCAGTTTGTACTCGCCTCTTGGGTTTGAATAACACTGGCTAGAATTCGATCTTCTTGTCGGCTATTGGGTTCACTCTTTTTTCACTCACTGCTCATGGGTTCAGGTTCCTCGTTGTTTTCTTGAATTGGTTTTGTGTTAACCCTAGTGTGTTGGTTAACCCTGCCTGGGTTTCGAGTCTCCGGTGTTTTTGCATCTTCGTCGGGTTTGTTTTGTCTCTAGTTTTCTCTCTCTTGTGTCTCTTCATATCCTGCTCCTCTTGGTTTTGACTTGCTTGTTGTTGGTATATAATCTGTTGTTTTGAGTCCTTTTTTTCTTTAGAGTCCCCTAATTTCTCCTTAGTGGGTTATTCTCGCTTCTTGGGTTAGGGTTATCCCTTATTGGAACCTGAGATTCTATCTCCTGGTGGGTTCACTCCTTTTCCCACTCTTTGCGCACGGGGTCTGTTAGTCTTTGACATGGTGGTTTGTTTTGACCCTTGTGTTAAGATTTTCTATGCTTGGAATCTGGGTTCTTGATTTCTTGGTATCCTTTTCTGTCGCTTTCCCTTGTTTATGTCGGAAGAGGGAACATACGTGTCTTGTCACATCGACTTCTGCTTCTGTGATGGCAAATACTTTGGGTCTTGGGGGGCCTTTAAATTGGATTGTGACCTCTACTGAACACTTTAAATCTCAAAGGAAGATCAAATCTTTTAAAATCCTGGAAGCTAAACGTAGTTATGTGCTTGGGAAGGATATTTACATGGACAAGGTTGAGGCTCTCTGTAACAGAGTTCTCACTGGACATCTAGAATATTGAAATATTGGGAAAGAAGATTGGGTGGCCTAAGCCACACTACACTGGAAGCCGCTCTTGGATTATATCCCTACTGTGAGCATGCTGGAAAAAGGATGGTTTTTCTTAGTCTTTCTTGAAGGGAAAGACACATCTTTGATTCTTGACTCCTTATGGCCCATTCTGAATGGCTCACTTGTGCTTAGTCGTTGGCATACTAGATTCGACCACATGGGTGAGAAATTGACAATACGTCACATGTGGGTAATACTACCCACCCTTCCTCTCCCCTTTTGGAGTAAGGACATTCTTGTCACCATTGCCAACTCATTGGGTCGTTTCGTAGCTGTTTCGAAAAACTTTCAGTTGTCCTTTGATAAACGAAAGGTGCGAGTTTTGGTGGAAATGGATGTCTCAGCAGGTTTTCCAGCTGTCATTGATATCATTTGCCATGATTTTATTCATTCACAAAATCTAGACTACTTGAATGTGCCTTTCTGTTGTCACTTGTGTCATGCGACTTGTCATCTCCAACACTCTTGCCCTGTACTGCTCTGTGGCTGCCCTCGGTCTTCGGATGACTGGAATCAGGACCCCGCTTCCATGGTCTCAGCTCAGGCGGTCCTGTCTACATGATCCTTAGTAGGTACTTATGAATCTACTTCTCCTACATTATTTGTGGATCTCACCAAAGGGGAACTAAATTTTATTTTGGATATTGAAAAGGATGCTTTCTATAATAGCCTTATCAAGGCCCCATAAGCTTTGATGGAGGGGGATTGCTCCACTAATGTGACCGCTCCACCTGAGGGGATTTTTGTTTCGGCGCAAGATTCCTCTTCATCCCTTCATTGATCCATCCCTTGTAATTATCCTTCTGGGCCACAGATGATTCCTTGTCACTTGGTTTTGGTGCCCCAAAATGATGGTTCTTGTGTGCCATCTGCTCTTGATCAAGCCCTCTTCACGGAGGTGGACTTTCCCCCACTTTCTGAGACTTTTAGAGCATCTCCCCCTCCTCAGACTGACCCTCTCTCATTGGCTATCCCCTGTGGTGCACCATCCTTTTCGGATCCTTCCCTCCTTAAGTATCTTGCAATCTTCACCGATAAAACTCATGTTTCCCCCACTACACTCCCTCTAGACTAAATCCATTTTGAAAATGCCACCATTCAGAAAAGCAAGAGAAAAAAGTCTGATAATCGAGGAGGCCATGATGGTCCTGATTATCAACCCGTCTCGGTCAGGATAAAGGATGTTGCTCGATATTGTTTTCCTTCAAACCAATATTCCCTTGGGGATCTTAGAGCAGAGACTTCCCCGGAACAAGTTTCTTAATGAAATTCCTCTCTCTGAATATCCATGGTTTTAGAGGGCCCCAAAACATAAAGCTCCTTGTCTCTCTTCTCTTTGATATAAAGTCTGACATGGTCTTCCTGTAAGAAACCATGTGTGAACATACACAAGCTCTTTTTTCTTTCACCAAAGTTAAATCTGGTTGGGAATTCTGTGCAACGGACTCCCTCAGCCTCTCTGGGGGTCTTCTCATGTGTTGGGATCTTGCTTTGGTCCATTGTAAAGATTTTGTTACTCATTATGGTGTTTTTCTCAAGGTCCTTGTCAAGAAATACCTCCGTGGAGATTACTTGTTTGAACTGTTATGGCCCCTATTTGAACAAGACTGGTTATCGGGACTTAGCGGTTAAAGATGGCCTCTTCGATCTCCCTAATCTAGTCATTGTCAGGGATCTAAATTTCACCCTCTTGGATACTGAGATTTGGGGGCATAAATCACACATTGATCCAGATTGTTCTTATTTCTCCCAACTATTGGATCATACTAAAATGGTGGATGTTGCCCCTGTTGTTGTTGGTTCGACCTGGAGGAATGGTTGGGCAGGGACTGAAGGTATCAATAAGAGATTGGATAGATTTCTTGTCTCTGCTTTACTATTTCCTTGCTTTACTCGTTATAGATCTTGGACACATCCCTCAATGATCTCTTATCACTTCCCTGACTGTCTTGAATGGGATGATACTATTCACAATTTCAATTACCCATTCAAATTCAACAGGGCTTGGCTACCTGTTGAGGGTTTCTCTGAGGTTGTTCATGCCTCGTGGTTAGCAGAGACGGACCTCCTCAGGGGTGATGATTTGAGTAGGCTGGTTTTGAAACTCAAAAGACTCAAGTCGGTAGTAAAGGCCTGGGAAAAGAAGCAGAAACAAGTGCAGGAACATGAACTCATTTATTTAAATCTTAAAATTCAACAACTCTTCTCCATATTTCCTATTGGTATCCTCCTAGATCAGGAAATGTAGAAGCTATATTCCTATAAGAAAATGTGTCATGATATATTGGCACATGAGGTCCTTACTTGGCGACTAAAGAGAAGGGTCCTCTGGATTGAACAAGGTGATGCTAATACAAAATTATTCCACAATTTTGCCTCTCCCAAGCACAATAATAACAATATTTGGGAGCTGATGGATGGCGAAGGAAAGATGGTAAGCAACATGGACCTAAATCAATATCATGGGGAAGGAACATTTTAAGAACATTTTTCAAGACAATGGGAAATCCCTTATATCATATCAGCTTAAGGTTATAAAACACTTCCCTTCCTTCCTCTCTGTGGAAGACTCGGAGGATCTAGAAGCTGAGGTAACGATGGATGAAATTGAAACAACTCTTAAGAGCTTCAAAAAGGACCACAGCCTGGGTGTCGATGGATGGCCTGTAGAGTTCTTCCTCTACTTATTTGACTTGGTAAAGCTGGACTTATGGAAATCGGTGGAGTTATCTCGGAAATATGGTAGGGTGGGGAGAGCTATAAACTCCACCTTCTTGACCCTCATTTCCAACAGTGATAAGCCCAAATCCTTTGCGGACTTTAGATTGATCTCGCTCTACAACCTTATTTACAAGCTCATCTCAAAAGTCATCTCGAACAGAATTAAGCCGATTTTGGAAAAAGGAATCTCTATTTAACAGTTTGGATTCTTGAAAAATCGACAAATACAAGAACCAATTGGTATAACACAAGAAATCTTACACATGATTCAAATAAAAAAAACTTGGAGGCACTGGTACTTAAATTGGATCTCATTAAAGCTTTCAATAGGGTCAATTGGACATTCATTCGACTGATGCTTCTCTAGATCAGTCTACCCATGTGTACTATAAATTGGATCATGGGATGTATTACTTCTGCAAATTTCTTAGTTTTGATCGATGGGTCCATGTCTTGCTTCCTTAACGCTACATGTGGTATCAAACAAGGCTGCCCCTTATCTCCCCTCATCTTTCTGCTCGTTATTGAAGGACCCAGTCGAACTATTGATGCAGCCAAGTATTCGGGTCTTTTACAAGGTATCTGTCTTTCTTCAAATATGGCATTTACTCATTTGCTCTTTGTGGATGATGTCACGTTATTTGGTATTGGTTCTTTGGAGGAATGGGCTGCTTATAAAGATATACTGGATCTCTTTTGTACGACTTCGAGCATGTGTGTAAGTATAGAGAAATCTTCCTTTCTCTGTAACAATTTGCAGGAGGAGGTCAGCAGAAGTATCCATGCTATATTTCCATATAAAATGGAACCAATTGGTCTTGGGTTCAAATATCTAGGGTTTTGACTCAAACCTTCTGCCAATGGCTCAAAGGATTGGCGTTGGATTGTAAAAAACTTTGAGAATAGAATAGGTCATTGGACCTATAAACTTCTTTCTATTGGAGGTAGACTCACACTGATCAAATCTCTTTTGACAGGGATACCAGTTTATTGGTTCTCTCTTGCTAGAATTCCAAAGTCAATTATTAACAGGCTTAGACAATGTATCTTTACATTCCTTTGGCGGGGAACCACTCACAAGCGCAAAATTCACCTAGCTGACTGGAAAGGGCTCTCACGACCCTACTCGCCAGGAAAATGGAATATAAAAAATCTTGATTGGTTCAGCATTTCGCTCCGATTGAAAAGTCTGTGGAGTATCCTTAGAGGCAAAGGTCTTTGGAATTTGGTTATTTAAGCAAAATATCTCAGGAAATGCACCTTTTAGAATTGTCTCTGCACAAAAAAATTTGTGATCCAATTTGCAGTTGAGCCAAGGAGGAACAAGACACCTAGGGAGAATTGCTATATACCAGGCTACGAACATCCAAATGAAATTTTGCAAGATGTTCTAGATAGGGCATAGATTGTACTTTATTTGGTAAAATTTTCAGACCCTGATGATGAAACAAGGACACGTGGAAGTTCGTACAAGTTTGCTATTCTGAACAGTCCTGAAATAGGTCACCTTGGGAAAACTCTCATAAGTCCAAATTGGTGAAACCAATTCTACTCAAACCTTTGGTGTTGAAATGAGGACAAACGAGGATACCTTGGTACAAAATTTCAGACACAGAGGAGTAGTACTTTCGGAGATACCATATCAGGCATTTCTGCAGAGGAAATTGGAAAACTAGGGCTTCCTGTTCTGGGAGCTTCCCTTAATTGTTTTCAGAAAAGGAGTATATTCGACAGCTCGCCTTGAAGAGGCCCATCTTTCTATCTAATCAGATATGAAATATTCCAAGTTTTGAAAATTAGGGTTTCTCTAACAAAACCTAGATCAGCTTGCTCTAGAACTAGGATGGACACCTCAAATCGGTAAGATCTAATCTTTTGCTATTTACATTTGAGGTTCTCATTTCAAAATGAATAATAACACCGGCTTGATGACAAGCTTGGTGAAGCTGAAAAATTCCGAGCATGGAACTATAAGTTTTCACTGGTTCTTGAAGAAAATGAATTGGACACCTACATAAGTGGAAAGGTTCTAGTTCCAGATGGAGATGAAGCTAACGCCTTACATAAGAAGAAATTGGTTAAGGCCAAGAGGATCACCTTATACCACATGTGTCTTCCCTAAAGACACCTAAAGAGATGTTTGATTCCTTGACCAAGCTATTTTTAATATAATAATATAAATTGGAAGAAGTATAGGAACTCCGTGATCCTTGAAGAAATTGAACTGGATCAGTATTTCAGTAAGAAAGGTCTAGGAGCTAGAGGGAGATGAGACCAAGGCTAGAGCCAAGAGAATCATTGCAGATTCTATTAAATATCATCTCATCCCACATGTGTCATCCTTGAAGATACCAAAAGGAAGTGTTCGATGCTATGACGAAGCAATTGAAGAAGAACAAGATATGGTTATAACCACCTTGAATGGCCTCTCACGATCATGGGATTTATTAATTCGAGGAATGTGTGCCACAAGGAAGTGATTACCTTCAATAGACTCTGGGAAGAGTACACACAAGAAGAAGCTCGACTCATAATAAGAGAAGAGAAAATGAGAGCAATTGAAGATCAAGCTCTCACCATCCAAAGAATATCCCTCAAGTGATGAGGAATACGAAGGACTCAACTCTTGAAGAACCTCTTATCCATCTTACCATTTGGATAAGAAATGATGTTGTTATGAATAAAGAAGACGATGAAGATGAAGGCTCAAGAAGGAGTCTACCCATGAAACGAATAAAGATAAGTATTCAATTGTCATTTCATGATATTATTTGGTTATGCATTTGTTTATATTCAGTTGATGTGTTATGCATGATAGAATGTTTGCATTAATAACAATATACTACTAATATGCATGTGATGGGTAAGTATCCCATGGTGTTATACAACTCTCCATTGCTACTTATCTAGAATGAAACCTCTTTGCTAACATATTGGATTAGTGCACAATCTCAATGATGTCATGGTAGAGATGGAAGGCATCTAGAAAGTTTATGTGATATGGATGAATGTTGTATTGGCTAAAATAGTTGCATGATTATATCTTTATGCATATGAATTTGTCATTATGAATATGCCTTATGAAATGTTTATAACCATACAAATAATTCATTTGACTTGTAGGAAAGATCGCATACAATTGCCTATAAGAAAAGAAGGACGAGACTTGTTCTGAAGAACAAGTGACAACAGCTCGAGAAATAATACAAAATGAAAAATAATATGACGGTACTTTCAAAGAAAGAAAGAGGCCTCATACACACTCTAGTTATGTGACACTGTTGAGTGACATCATTGATGTAGATTCTTCCAGCTACGAAGAAGTAGCCAAGAATAAAGGGAAGGAGAAAGGAGAGTGCCAGTTTAGGAAGAATGATGTCTAGGATGCGGTATCTGCAAGTTCCATCATGCAAGTTCCATCGTACAGTAGATGGCAACATCGTGGGATACAAGGCAAGATTCGTAGCACGAGGCTTCTCATGGAAAGAAGGCATAGACTACAAAGAGACATTTGCAGCCACTAGAAGTTAAGACACATGAGAGGCAGACTCATGTGTGCAAATTAAAGAAGGTCTTGTACGAGCTCAGAAGACACCCATGGGATAACACATGCATGAGGAGCTTGAAGATCACCTAGAGTGATTAACATCTTAACCTTTGCTACAAGGTTGAAGATGAAAGCCTATAGAGGATGACAAGCTCACAAGATGGGTGCGAGAAGAACTCTTGAAAAGGTTTAGGATATTGATATCTAGTGACCCTAAATGGATACATAGAATATTAGTAGCAGAGGAAGATACTTGTCACTCTGGTACATAATGTTTCAATGCATAAAGTACGAAAGGCAGAGGGAGAATGATGCTCCGCTTTAGAGGGAGCGACTGTAGAAGATCCTAAGGTTCGACATGGTATGACAAGATGGACATATTACTGATGACTCTAGGCTTTACTAAGAGTAAAGTGGATTCCAACCTTTACTTCAAGGTTAAAGGTGGAATACCAATGATGATCCTATTATATGTCGATGACTTTTTCCTAAAAGAAAAGAGGAACTCATTAAAGTTGCAAGAAGGAGACTTGTTGCCAAGTTCGAGATGAAGAACTTGGATATGATGCACTACTTTCTAGGCATGGAGGTGTGGCAGAATGTGGATGGAATATCCTTGGGACAAGGGAAGTATGTAGTGGATATCCTTAAGAGGTTCGAGATGATGGACTGCAAGGCCATGACCACACCTATGGCATTGAACCTGAAGCTATTGAATGTTGCTTCATCAGAGTCGGTTGATTCCACAATGTATCATCATATGATTTGTTCCTTGATGTACCTGACCAGATATTTGCTTTGATGTGAACACATTGAGACATGTTCACCTGATGGTTGCAAAGCATGTAGTGAGGTACCTGAAGGCTACAGTTGAGTATGGGCTCAAGTATGATACGAATCAGAATATTAACCTGGAGGGTTATGTGGATTCGTATTGGGAAGGAAGTGCCATTGATAGAAAGATCACTTTGAGGTGCGACTTCAGTATGAGATCAGGTGTGATCTTTTGGTTTAGTAGGAAGGAGTCCTGCATGGCACTGAGTATAGCCAAGGCAAAATATGTTTCCACTTGCTCGACTACTTTGGAGGTAGTATGCTTCTTTTGAAAACTACTATTTGATTTGATTGATCTGAATTGCATTTTTGTATGATGCAGAGAGGAGTTGTGAAGCTCCAGTATGTGATCCAGATCAAGATCTCTTGAAAGAGGGAGTTCTACCATAGCCGGTGAAACAGGTTGTCCAAGCATAAAATATTGGCGAAGCTAGTAGGTTGCTCAGATGTAAATAGTCCTGTAGGTTGTCCTCGGATGTAATTGGTCCTAATGAAGCTCACAGGTTATCCTTGGACGTAATAAACCCTGATGTGATTCTATGCTAGAAATGGCCAGAGTGAAGTTTGAGTACTTCAGGGAGAAGCTTGGTGTTCTCCAGATCGGCGTTCCCTCCAAGGGGAAGTGACAAGTCTATGTGCCCTTCTGACATGGTGGTAGGATTAGTTCCTCCCATGGTCAGATATAAGTGTTGTGCCCTTCTGACATGGTGGTAGGATGGGTTCCTCCCATGGTCAAATATAAGTGTTGTGCCCTTCTGACATGGTGGTAGGAGGGGCCTCTCATGGTCAAATATAAGTGCAGTGGCCTACATCCAGTATGAAAAAGGACTGGCTCTGTAGAGACCCACATCAAGTATGAAAAAGGACTGGCTCTATGGAAGTACATCTAGCATGAAAAAGGGTCGGCTCTGTAGTGGCCTACATCCAGTATGAAAAAGGACTGGCTCTGTAGAGACCCACATCTAGTATGAAAAAGGACTGGCTCTGTGGAAGTACATCCAGCATAAAAAAGGGTTGGATCTGTAGTGGCCTACATCCAGTATGAAAAAGGACTGACTCTATAGAGACCCACATCTAGTATGAAAAAGGATTGGCTCTGTGGAAGTACATCTAGCATGAAAAAGGGCTGGCTCTGTAGTGACCTACATCTAGTATGAACAAGGACTGGCTCTATAGAGACCCACGTCCAGTATGAAAAAGGACTGGATCTATGTAGGTACATCCAATATGAAAAAGGACTGGCTCTGGAGAGGCCTACATCTAGTATGAAAAAGCACTGGCTATGTAGAGGAAGACCTAAATGGAGGCTAGGCCTACAACCAGCATGAAAAAGGGTTGGTTCTGTAGAACTTCTTGTGATGAGAAGAATTGAGAGATAACACCATTTGATCGAGATAGCGGAAGCAGTGATGATGATGATGATCCAGTGATGACCCAGCTTTGATGATGATCTAGAGAAGAAGACTTGTATCGATGAATTGTGTTAAGAGAATACCTTCCTACTTAAGAGGGAGTGTTGATGTATATGTAACTTTGGAATGTATTCACTTGTATATTTTATATAGTGTATTTCATTATACCCCAATGTTCCTATCAGGAGAGTCATTAATATAATAAAGCCATGTAAAGTCAATGAGGTTAACCCTCTGTTGTAAGTCGGAGCAATAGTCCCCACAATTGAGTTGAGGTTAATCCTCCTTGTTGATCGAGGGGTAAAGTCCCCACAGTTGTGGGGCACTAGGGTTATTAGACTCTCCTAGAGAAGTCGGCCCTAGTAAGTTATTGTCAAGTCGGAAACTAGTATAAATAGAGAGTGAGCCTCTCTATTTAACACACACACTCACCCAACTATAGCGCATAGGTGAAGAGAGAAGAAGCTCGCTCAAGTGAGAGAGAGAACAGCTGTTGGAGCTCATCTTTCTGTCTTTGGGTTTTACTGCTGCCATTGGTGCTCATTCTATCTTTGAGGAAGTTGCAGGGTTTTTCCTTTATGGTTTCCCTGAAGATAAATCTTTGTGTCTATTGTCTCTTATGATTGATTGATGTGGATGTTATTCTCTTAGATAAGATCCTAAGATAATATTGTCAAAATGATAAAAAAAATATAACAGTTAACCGACTAATCGAAGATTAGGAGGGCCTCCAAAGGTCGTGTTGGTTGACTGAACCGACAAGTAGTTATTCCTAACTGTTTTGTAAATAATATATATTAGGGTGTTGAGCCAAATAAGAACTTGGTTAAGTTTTGTGTATGTATGGACCCTCATGTGATTCATCTATTCTTGTCTCTTATATTGTATAACTATATGTTTCTATATGTGTATTATTGGTAACCTTATGTGATCTATGTGATTACAACATTGGTTCTGTTGTTGGTAGTACATATACGGATGATATGACCATATGTAGATGATATCAGAGCAAGAGATTAAGAATTGGTGGGAGTGTAAGATCGCAAACTATTTGTAAAATTACGCGAGAAGAAACATACTGACCATGCTCAAGCAAAGGAGAAATTCTTCACCGAAACACATCAAAAATATGTAGAATCGGTACCCCAGCTGTTGAAAAAACTATTAGATGAAGCCAGAAGCAACTAAAGATCAAGAATTTCTTAAGAAACTAATCTGAGGAGGATGAACAAACCTATCGGAGTGGTTTGAGAAAATTACAGACGAAATCTGTGAAGAATAAGCAGTAAAGGAGAGAGTTTCAATTGAAAGTATTAAAAAAAGATTATATATCGACTTCACTGAGCAATTTCTTTGTACACTACCGACCCTGTTATTCAATTTTTTAATCGACAGAGGAGTAGGTCATATAGTTGAACCTCGTCTATCACTCATCGAACCGCTAGCAAACACTAACTGGGCGGAAAAGCAAAAAGCGTGGGAAAAATTTATTGCCGAAAGGGAGTGGGAGTACTTCCTGAACAAATAGACATAACTAACTGAGCTTACTAAAGCGTCGGGTAGACTATGGGGGGGTAGCTGCCCATGTGAAGGGCCAGAGTAGAAGGATTTTAGTCAACCTGAGAAAATACCACCACCAACAATGAAAAGTTGACCTAAGAACGAAATTGAGTGGACAATGACTCACAAAGGTACGTCGGACCTACAAAAGATAGAAAGGGAGAAGAGGTAGAAAATAAGGGAAGAGATATGAGAGTAAGCTATAGTGCTCCAAAGAAGAATGGTTGCCAGGGTGACAGAGCATAAGGAAAATCCATCGCAGTTGGGTCATGACCGACAGGAGGAAGGTGTAGATGAAGCGGTGTCACCAATGGAGGAAGACTTGTGTATAGAGTAGCGAGAAGCTCTCCAACTCAAAATACTCTAGGATTGAAGACCTCTGTCTCCGATAAATCCGAGTACCTGAATGCAGGCCATTGTTGAGGAGGACCTAAGACTAAGAGCTGGTGAGTTTGGTATATGGAGTCGACTAGACGACGAATTAAATGATGACAATCATTTAGTGATCTGTCGACTGGAGGAAGGAAACTAGGTTACACTTCAGGCATACCCATCCAACTGAAGTATCCATTTACTCTATCCTGGACATGAATTAGCACTCCCCTGCCAAACACAGCTTTACAAAACACAGACCAATCGGACTCACGGGCACAACAGTGCAGTTGGACATCGACAGAAGAAGTCGAAATTGACCGACAAGTTGTCGAAATAGAACCGAAAACCAAAATATCTAACGGAAACGAAAGTTTCGTCGAGACTAGCTATGGACAGAGAGATACATGGAATATTTGGCTACACCCACCACCACCCCCGCCAATGCCACCTCCTGAAGGACAAGACGATGCCGACATGGGGCACGGTTCAACACACATCCCCCTCTATGAGGGCGGCAAAGATCCTAGGTGACATTGGTTCGTCTGCGAGTCAACATGGGAGGCCAACCAAGTTACAAATGAAGATAGACAAATGGTGCAGTTCGCAGCTGCTCTACGAAAGAGAGCATTAACTTGGTATATGACCTATACCGAAAGGACATGTAATGCATCTAAAGCAGAGATCAAGCAGCAGTTTCTATCCTTCTTCAAAACAATAGATGTGAAGCATCTGGCAGCGAAAAAAATTAAGTCCATAGTGAAGAAACCTGCATAAATAGTCTGGGACTATGACAAAATATGGAAAGACCTCTTGAGCCAAATAGACTATGTTATTGATGAACAATTATTGATTCAATGGTTTCTTGCAAGGCTCTCCCAAAAGATTCGACGACATATAATTATGGAGACATTCAAAACGTATGAAGAAGCACTGACAAAATATCTGCAGGTCGAGATGGATGAGGACTACCCGACATACCCTACTGTGGATGCATGAATTGAAGAATAGTTGGAAATCATGCATAAATCCTTAAGAGAATTGAACCTCAAAGGTCAAGAGATATGGTGCACGAAATGCTCTACAACCAGCCATACTAAAGATAATTGTCGATAGGACGTAAGGCGACAAGGCGTTCATTTTGTTGAAACAAAATGTTTTTGTGATATCTGTCAAGAGCATGGAGACCATACGATAAAGGATTGCCCATATAACATGAAGGATGGAAAAGCTTCTTGGTGTGCGATCTGTGAAGTTAAGAGTCATGCAACAACTGACTGCCACTTGAACCTCAAAAACGGACAAAACTATCAGGAAGCCTGCCAAACAAACGTAGTGGCTTAGAATAATGACATTGTCCGAAGGAATAATGACCAGAACGAACCAAGCAATCGACAATATGAAGGTCGTAGATACAAGCGTTAGTTCGACAACCGTCGTGGAGGATTTGGAGGTTGAGGACGATTATCTGGAAATTGTGACAATCGACCACGATGGCCAATTCAATGTTTTAGATGCTATAAGGAAGGACACCGATATGCAGATTGTCCATATAAAGACAGAATCGACCTAAAATTTTGTACTAGCTATGGTGTGGGAGACCATTCATTGGAATATTGTCCCACCATACTTGACAAAATTAATAAAAAGAAAATTTTTAATGTCTTGTCTTGTGTTCAAAAAAGTGATATAGTTCGCACAAAGAACCTACACATAGTAACTAGACAAGGAACAAAAATTGGAGGTGACAATCCAAGAATAAGCAAAGTTAAAAACAAAAATGAATATCCTAACCCTACAAAGTAAAAACAATTGTATAATGATGCATCAAACATGTTTCAAGAATTTGTGAGACAAGAGGATGTCGACAACAATCGACAGAACACACTATATGGACTATTGAACTTAATACATAGAGATAAGTCGGTAGCACAATTCATTGATATATTGTACAATATCAAGAACAAAAATGATACAGATAAACAAACTAAGAGTATATGCAGTCTAAATAAAAAATATAAGAATGATGTTGATCCACTTGTCAATCTTGAAATTGAAGGATACCACATGGGAACAGTTGGGTAGGCCTCGACTGAATGAATTAGGCATATCTAAAGTTAGCTGACCAAGGATTAATGGAAACCATTGGGGTTTGGAGAAATGTTGACACAACAATAAAAGGTATTTCGAAAAAAGTCGATTTTGAAATCATTGACCCTAAGGAAGGATCTAGTTCCTTTCCAGCCTTGGTAGGACATCCACGGGGCAGAAAAATGAAGGCATCTATCTCATTAGACAAGGAAAGAATAAAATTAAAAGGGAATGGACATAAATTTATTGTCCCCATTTTCCGTCACAAGGAGAACCCTGGACTGAACCTATAGATGAGGAAGTTGATGTTCGACAACTCTATCAGATTCAAAACGATGAATATTATACCGAACCTAATAGTTATGGTGAACTTCATCTAGGAAACCAGGACTCAGTTGGATATAATTTGGATGCAAAATTGTATGTTTGGGAAATTGAAAACTATGAAACACAAGTAAGGGTTTGTTGGACTATCCAGGCTATCCAGAAGAAACCAGCTCGACAATGTTTCTCTGTATCAATTATTCCTAAAATATTTGAAAAGAAAATAAGGGAATATCCATCTTTGACACCAATAAACATAGATAATAAACAAAATCTTCAGTATAAAGAGAGAATCACTAGTTCTCCATGTAGAACAAGTCTCTAAGAACCTAGGTGAACATGGTCGACTCCAAAGCCTGGTAGAAACATTTACAGGACAAGCTACTCGATGGTGGAACACCCATCAGTCGAGGTTACAAACATGGAAAACAGCTTCAACTTTCTTCATAGAAAGGTTTGGAGGTAGGAAACTAACTAAACATGACCAAATACCTATCTTCACAAAAGGACAAGATCCATAAAACCACATAAGAATATGTGAAAAAGAATGGAGAAGACTTGGTTATAAAGACGAACGTATATGGTCACACCTATTTCCCTCAACATTGGATGACCTACCAAATAAATGGTATAAAATGGAAGAAGCATGAGGTGAAACATTCCTATGGAATGAACTTAGAGAAAATTTTATCAAGGAATTTAACTTTATACTAGAAGACGAAAAATTAGTCGAAGTTACGAAACAAATAAAAACATTTATATAGCCAACTACTAACAAATCAACACATAATAGTCGACCAAATGCAACATGCCATACCATTCGATAAAAATACCATAGTCGACGAGACTCCAATTAGAAAATGAACATACACATGGGAAAATCTTTTAGTGGAAATCCGATCACCCGGAGACGGTCAAACCATTCAGAATGATACTCAAAATCAAATCGACCGACAAAGACGATACCGACCGGATGACGACAACAGACTTTCCAGCGACATTTTCACAATTCAAATAAGGTAGTCGACAGATTAACGAGAGCAAGGCACCAGAATGGATGGATGCAAAAGTTAAAACCATAGAAATTGACATACTATAATGATAACATACCGAAAATGGCAAGAATTGGTGATTATTGGAGCGAAGAACAAACAACAGAAATCGTCGACTTATTAAAAGAATTCCAAGATGTATTTGCTCGAGACTACAAAGACCTAGAAGGGTTGGTAAAAGAAATGGGTGAGATGAAAATTGACATCAAACCTGAAGCCAAACCTATCAAGAAAATACCATACAAATTGGCTCACAAATACAAGGAAATAGTCAAAAAGGAAATCGACAACATGCTCACAGTTGGGATTATTTACCCCATTGACCAATCAGAATAGTCAAGCCCAATGGTCATCCAGTCGAAAAAGCACGACCTGACAAAGTTGAGAATTTGTGTCGACTTCTGAGAGTTAAATAAGGTCACCCTAATAGATCAATTTTCGACTCCATACGTCGACGAAATCCTAAATGAAGTCGTAGGTCACGAATGTTACTCATTCATGGATGGATTTTTAGGGTATAATCCAGTGCCAATAGCCAAACAAGACCAGAAAAAGACTACATTTGCATGTGAATTTGGATCATTTGCTTACAGAGTGATGCCATCTGGTCTCAAGAATGCACATGCAGTGTTTTCAAGAATAGCTGTCAAAACATTTCAAGAATACATCTATAAAACGATGGTAATATACTTTGACAATTGGACGATCTATTCCATACTGAAAGACCATTGTAAATGGTTAAGGCTTATGTTGGAACGATGTCGACAAATTCTGTTATCTCTCAATATAAAAAAATGTATCTTCTTAACCCCTATAGGAATCTTACTAGGGAACATTGTTTGCAAGGAAGGCATCAAAGTCGACTTTGCAAAAATAAAAATAATCCTCGACTTAAAACCATCGATGAATCCAAAACAAGTTAGAGTATTGTTATGTCATACAGGATATTATAGAGAATTCATTTGACACTACTCAGATATGACATACCCACTGGAAGAACTGTTAAGAGAAGATCAGGAGTTTGACTGAATAGAAGAATGTGATACATCATTTGACACATTGAAAAGAAAATTAGTCGAAGCACCCATTCTCAGATTCCCAAATTGGTCGATCAAATTCCACGTACATATTGATGCTTCAGGCCAAGCAATAGGTGCGATTTTGACACAACATGGTGAAGATGGAATGGACTATCCAATCATATACAACAGCATAAAATTAAATAAGGAAGAATGCAACTACTCAACAATAGAAAGGGAGGCACTAGGGATGGTTTTTGCACTCCAAAAGTATTGACACTACCTATTGGCTAACCCTTTCATATTCTACACTCACCATCAAGCACTTAAATATCTGGTAAATAAGCCTCTACACCATGGAAGAATTTGTTAATGGTTGTTACTGTTCCAAGAATTCAAATTCGAACTTGTCGTTCGACCAAGAAGACTAAATGTCGGGCCCGACCACTTGTCGAGAATAAACACGGGGTAGGAATCGATAGGAGTCGAAGATGACTTGTCAGATGCACACCTATTTCGAATAGAAGTTGTACCTATGGAATTAGATGAAATAACACAATTTCTAGAGAATGGACAAGCACCATAAGGCATGAACACTAAGAAGAAACAAATTCTAGCCATGAAAGCTGCACCATATAGTATAATCAACAGATTTTTGTACAAAATGGGTTTGGACGAAGTACTCTATCGATGTGTTTTAGAGCACGAACGAGAAAACAATATGTATGAAGCACATCATGGACCAGGGGGAGGACACTTTCAGTCGGATACAACTGCCAGGAAAATCCAATAGTCAGGACTGTGGTGGTCGACACTTTATAAAGACTGTAAGAAGTTTGTTAGCAAATGTGATTGTTGCCAACGTCTAGGTCGACCTTTACCTAGCACAGAGATGCCCTTGATATCCGTAAACTCAAGCTTCACATTCAAAATCTGGGCTATCGACTTTATAGGTCCATTTCCAATCCCAACAAAAAGTACAAGTGCAAGGTACATAATAACAGTAGTAGAATATGTAACTAAATGGGCAGAAGCAGAACCGGTCGAAACCTGCTCTAGTGAGGTAGCTACTAAATTCATTTATGAAAACATCATTACTAGGTTTGGCTGCCCACTAACTCTAATTAGTGACCAAGGTTCACACTTCATCAATAAAACCATTGCAACACTAACAAAATAGTTCAAAATCGAGCACCGTCGAAGCACAACCTATCACCCTCAATCGAATGGGCCGATAGAGGAATTCAACAAAACACTAACAAGAGGTCTAACAAAAATCTGCAACGCCGACAAATATGAATGGGATGAGAAAATTCCTGCAGTATTATGGGTGTACAGAACAGCATATAAACGATCGACAGACTGAAAACCTTTTTGATTAGTCTATGGCGAAGAAGTAGTCGCCCCTTTACAATTTCGACAAAAGACACCAGTAATAGCCAACATCTTACACATCAATGTCGAGGAAGCAAGAAAGGACCGACTAATGCAATTAGCCAAACTAGAAGAGCACCGACTAATTGTCGTACAACACCAGGAAATTCAGAAACAACAACAGAAGGCTTGGCATGACCGAAACATTAAAAACAAAAACTTGTCGGTCAGAAATCTTGCACCACTGTATAACAGTCGGGTGAAAGGGAAACCAAAGAAACTCCACACATAGTGGATGGGACCCTATATTGTCGATGAAATCAATTCCAATGGAATAGTCCGACTAAGAACATTACATGGCACAGTATTTCAGAAATTGGTAAACAGTGCTCGACTAAAACGATACCAAAGCTGAAAAATTTGAAAAAAAAACAGTTATCATAGCTATTAACAAAAAACTAGGAAAACAAAAACCTAAAATCCAAAAGAATCAAAGAAAACCAACATGACAAGAAATCTCGACAGACATAGTAGACCGCCATTTGACAATAATCGACATTTTCACCATTGACATACCGCATATCGACCATATCATCGACATTGACAAGAGGATCAAAAGGTCAAATCAACCCATCATGACTATAGTCAGAGGGAGCACCAAAACCAGAACACATTAAAAGAGCTTTCAATAGACCGTCCTTTGCCATCAGTTCCACCATTAATACCTCCATCGATAGGATTGTCATCCGCTCCAACTATAAATACTACATCGAACGAAGAATTCTTACCACTTTTCAGAGATTTAGAGCGATAAAGTTACCAGACCTCTAAGAGAAAATTAACCATGAAAGAAGCCGAGATAGAAACTGATAACATGGCTCCAGAGCAAACCAGAGCCAGGACAACCAAAGCAAAAGAGTTGGAATCCGCCGTAAGTCCACTGGTGAAACGGTTGGAGAACATTAAAAAAGCAAAAGTATAGGAAACTTCATGGGCGCAACACTGGGCAGAAATCAAGCAATGGTCTTACGGGGGTAAATCAAGGATGACAGAGGAGGGGACTAAAATAAACCATAGCACTATCCTGAACTACATGAATGCACCCCTCATGGCGAGTCTCAGAGGGATGAAAGAGAATATTGCTAAATTTGTCATCAACTGGTACCACAATGGGAAGTTCTACTTTGATATACCCGTGGAAATATCAGTTGAGACCATCTACAAACTAACTAGGCTTTCAAACAAAGGTGACCCTGTTCCCGTGGGTATCAAAGAAGGACTGGTGGAAAGACTAATAGGAACACTGACAGGGAAAAACTCCAAAGGATTGATTATCGGTCATATTAAAGCCTCTACACCCAAAGTAGTGGCCAAAATTGTGTCCACAGGCCTGACTGTCGCAAGGCGAGGATGTGATTTAAAACTCGACATGCTGGAAGATGTCGACTGTATAGAAACTTCAGGAAAAATCTACTACTGGGCTCAATACATGGCCGACATACTCAAATCTATTTGTGTAAAGTGCTAGGAATCAAGCGCAATAATCAGATTCCCATCACTGTTAATCTCGATAGCCATGTAGCACCTCTGTCTAGTGGGGCATCCGCAATTCCTTGAACCGAGAAGGTTCCACATGTGGTGTTTTAAGCCATTCTCAATGGGTGGAACACAGCAGGAGCTAGAAGAGGGTAAAGTATTCTTGGAGAACTGGTTTCAAAATCTAACAGTCCGAACAGCTAGATGGAGGGTGCCTTAAAACATCTGAAGAAGTTTGCCACCATTAGCACACATCTAGTTAAAACTCGACCACATTGCAGTATGGCATTCGCAAGGTTCCACAACAAACGCAGAACCTCTCGACTACTATCCAATAGTCGAGGAGATTTTCAATGAACTAACCTGACAATCCAAAAGTAAGATAACCATACCTGCGGGCAAAAAAGAAATTAACTTCTCTATTGTCGAACCACTGACCGACCAGGAGAAGGAGGAAGATTATAAATTTCACCTTCACATCAGTACCTTCACTTTGGGAGACAGTCTGACAGAAGAGAAAAACCTTCTTCAAATTGAAAATGCATCGATAGAACAACAAGCCATGGTACCGACAAAACAAAACACCATGGTCCAGACTCAACAGCAGGAGGAGGAAGAAACAGAGACAGAGAAGCCAGAATATCAGCTGACAAATAAGAATATTTGACAAATAGCTACAGAAATTACCAAGTCTCAGAAACGCCTAGAAAGTGCAACAAAAGGAAAAGGGAAGCACAAGCTTATCCTCCAAGACAACTCAGAGGATGAGGACGAATTATATGCAAATGCAACTGACATCTTGATAGACGATGCTAAAAACAAAATCTCTGTTGAGGAACAGTTCAAACGGTTTGTCGAAGAAGAGACCAGGTAGGCCAAAGCTAAAAAGGTAAAACTTGCCAACCCTTCTGCAGTAGAAACCATTGATTTAGTTTCAACTCCCCCACCCCCCTCTCCAACCCAAATAATTCAGGAAGGTATGCCAATGTCAACCGACATCAATCCTGCCAACTTGTGCAAAAGTGCAATGTCGAAAACACTTAAGGAGAGAGTGGACAAAGATATCGACCTCCAACAATTTATCAATAAGCTGTCAGACATATTTCTCAAAGCCCAGCAGATCACCAGTACACATAAACTTGTAGAGTGAAGCTCTACCCAAAAGAAACTCGCCTTACAAACCACTCAAGCCTCACCCTCACAAAAAATTGTCGGAGTCATTCAATCGACATTTCTCAGAAATCCCGACAAAACATCCCAAGTTGTCACAGCATGGACTTCATCTTTCACACCAACTTTCACACAACCCAATGAACCGGTCGGAGACCTAGAGGACGAGGATCAGGGTGATGCACTCGAAATCGACCAAACCATCGACAAACTCTTTGACTCTGTCAAATCTGATGACCCTAATGACCCACAACCAGAAGTCAAAGATCCTATATCGACAAAAGCATCCCGACCACTCCAGTGACCCCAGACCATTCACCATCCCCATCACCACCACCAACTTCAGAACCTCCACCAAAATCCAGAACCACCATTGCCACCACCAGCACCAGAGTCGCCTCATAATCCAGAACCACCACCCTCACCACCATTGGAAGCACAAACAAACACAAGCCCGACCCATGTAAATCAACAAGCTAACCCTGCCACAACATAAGTCCAATTGACGGAGAACCCACTGATTGAAGAGCACCAAACACAACAACATCAGCCAAGATCAGTACCATCAGGATCAGTAGTGGTCCATCATTCCAAACATAGGAGAAAAAGAAAAGAAAAGAAGAAAAAAGAACAACAACAGACACAACAGGCACCGACGGTTATCCACCTTCATCAACTAGGGTCGACTACTGCAGTCGACACACCAAAACTTAGAGATGGAGAACTGGGTCAGCTATTGGGAGCACTCATTAAGGAAGCTATAATGAGAAATCAAAGCAGAAAAGAACAGATAGACAAAGTTAAAGAGAAACAAGCCGAATTCTTGACCAAATGCAGGGGTTTGACTCATACAGTTTTACCATAAGCAAACGAGACCGACATTGACAAACCACTAGAGAGAGCTTACCAGCTGCTGGTAAGTGTTGTGTCGAACCTTCAAGCACATCTACAGGCCAAGAAAGAAGGGAAAAAAGAAGAAACATCTGTATTATTAAGACATCAGTACACAACATTTTCAAAATCACACAAGGTACTGCAAGAACATCTGGAGGTGTCAGCTACTACAGAAGAAGTACTGCGCAGTTGGTACACTCACTATGGCCGGGTATTTTAGCAGGCTCGAGAAACCTGAGAACACATCAGAACACTACAAAATCAACAGGGTCTTGATGAAGCAATGAGAAGCACAATACAAGATCATATTGTATTGGAATCAACAAAGCTATAGAAGCTAGAGAAACAAGCTCATTAGTGGGTGAACTAGGCTCTTACTAGCATCGACAAACTAGACACAATCTATCCACAAATGAAAAGGTTGATGGACACAACAGATGAAAAAGCCCAATTTTTGGGGCCCGACATGAATAATATTATAGGTCTTTCAATTCATGAGAAAATGTAGACCCTATCTAGCATTACAACCTTGACCATAGACATCCAGAGAGCTCTCCACAGTTGGGCAGAATTTCAACACCAGTTGGCCATTTCAGCAGAAGCCATAGTTGAAGTATGTGTACAGAAAATACCATCTATTCGACTGCACAACCCATGAAGACAGAACAAAGGGAAGAAAGCTCCTTCAGACAGAGTTTTGTTACCTCCCCCGTTTCTTCGGGACGAAGAAAGATTTTGTTCCTAGGGGAGATGTTGGAAGAGCTAGTCGGTGAGTCGACTAGACTAGTTAACCGACTAATCAGAGATTAGGTCGGCCTCCAAAGGTCGTGTCGGTTGACTAAACCGACAAGTAGTTATTCCTAACTATTTTGCAAATCATATATATTAGGCTGTTGAGCCAGATAAGAACTTGGTTCAGTTTTGTGTATGTATGGACCCTCATGTGATTCATTAATATAATTTGTTATTCTATCATCTATTCTTGTCTCTTGTCTCTGTATAACTATATGTTTCTATATGTGTATTATTGGTAACCTTATATGATCTGTGTGATTACAACACTCCGCCCAACCTTGGATACGGTATGATACCATATAACATAATCCGCCGCAAACTATAGCATAAAATCCACGTTTGAACACTTTATGGGGTTGAGCTAAGCCCAATCCCTTTTAATATCCCAACAACCTTTCCTTAAAGTTAAATAAATAATTTTCCATTCTTAAAACAAGCAACTACTGTACAAGGAATGGTAAACACGCTGGAGTGTTAGATGTGCGGCCGCAGGTTCGTTTCTTGCAGTCAATCAAATTATATTTTATGTAGAGTTAAAACCACATTGTGGAAAATCAAACTGCCATGTGGAAGCCTCCGATTGGTCCGCGTATATGCCACATATACCACAAACATGCCATTTGTCATCCTGCAATAGGTCCATCTTTTTTGTAGAGCTAAAACCACATTGTGGCCAATCGGACTGCCACGTGGAAACCTCTGATTGGTACACGTATATGCTACATATACCACAAACATGCCACTTGTAATCTTGCAGTAGGTCCACATCACCTCTGCTAACTGTACTTGCCAACTGTGCATGCCACGTGGCCCTTTTTTTGCCATTTTCCCTATTCTGCCGCAACTTTAGAACTGAATAATTTTCACGTCCGGAATTTGTTTTGCACAAAACGAACGTTGTCAAAAATCTCTTCCTGAGCTCTACGCATTTATAAGCTTCTGTTTGCAATTTGAAGACTTTAATTTTGATCGATATCGGAGATCCTCCTAGATTAGTATGGTCATTTCCATTTCTAGTACAAGCACAGTTGCAGAATCCGGTGTCGTTATCGCATCACCCACACCCATTATGGAAGACAATGCTAGATATGTTCCACCGCATGCCATGGGTGCAAAAGAGGCTAAACAGATTCCTTTCATCCCTCAAAAAAGGTTACGACCAGACCCACCTGGTTTGTCAACAGGGAAGCACTATGGTAACCACAAGAACAAAGCACCAACAACACCATCACTAGAAGAAGAAGAAACAAGATCTGCGACTCTACTACTACCGTATATTCCACCCAGACAAGATGATGAACCTAATATTAGAGTTTCAAAGAATGCAAAATACCCATTGGTATCACCAGCTGTACCAAAAGGAGTTCGAGTCACACATAACATACTTCCAAATCTCAAGAAGCTGACCTTTGTTGATCACGACATACGAAGATTTCCAGAGTTGGACATGAAGAACTACATGGTTGTTGTAAAGATATAGAGGATGGCTCGACGCGCCTAGTTCCAATGGAATTGGAAAGAGGATTGGACAAAGAAGGTTTACTGTCGCTGATGTATATGTCGCATTTCGGTCGAAGCACAAAGGTGAATGCATGTGCTAAAAAATTGCCGGTATCATTCCACGTGGATGCCTATGGCTTGACTGAAAAATTTATGCGGATGTCGAACTGATAGCAACGATTACAGGGCTTCCACTTGCAAGCATAGACCTAATGCCATTTTTAGAAAAAGACCAGGACACTCTGATGACGAACAAGTGAAAAGACAAGTATGATTTGACCAGAGATACAAGAGGCTTTTTAATCTCCTCCATCAATGACCACATTGTTCGGTTCACAACTAAGGTTTTAACCACCAAGTTGGTGTGGAAGATGCGACTGAACCAATGTACAACAGGGACGATTGCAATGACTGAATTCAGTGCGACGGGGGTTCAAATGAATTGGTCGCACTATCTACTAAATGAATTGTTAGCAAATGCGGAGGAGTCATGACAGAAATGTAACACATTCCATTATTCATGGTTACTTATTTTGATTTTGTTTGCCGCATGGACAGAACAAACGAACTACCAGGGGGTAGATATGTTAGTTTGATGTCGAGGAGCTTGATACCATAATCTTTGGTTCGATAAAGATATAAAGCAGAGACAAAAAACAACAATGTACAATTCTTTTTGCACGGAGAGGCCCTATGATATCATGTGAGAAAGCATGCACGAATGATGAAGGAGACCATTCAACGGTTTAAAAACATTATTGAGTTTATAATTGGGCCCCATCGTATCTTGTTGCAATCACAACAAGACCCACGATGCCAATGGTTAGAGACACATTACTTGCTATCTGAAGAAGAAGTTAAGGCCATTACCCAAGATTAGCCAGCCCCTGTCGTCGATGACCTTGACAAAGCAGCAGGAATTGTCAGCCTTGCCAGCGACGATTTTACCCTTCTAACAGAAGCAATGATAGAAGTCGATAGCGACAAAGATAGCTCACAAGTAGTATTACAAACAACAGAGGCCTCGAGGAAGATCAAAGAGGCAGAGACACTGTGTGCCAAGGAAGTCGAACAAGTTTCTCAGACGTGGGAAGCATTGATCAACGATGAGGAATAAAGTCGTAGAGCAGTTGTGCACTATTGAGACAGAGGTGACCCAAATGAAGAAACTGCCCTTAAAAGAGAAAATGGCTAAGGCTGTTGAGATGAAGAAACTACAACAACAAGTGGTAGCGCTACGAACTCAACAACAACAAAGGATTGATAGGGTCACATAATTATAGGCAAAGGCAGGAAGAGTTACAAGCATTATTCAGTCTGTACATCAGAAAGTGCGACAAGCGTTGGGCTCCGCTGGACTTACAACTTCAGAACACATCAGTTTTGGAGTTGTGGAGAATTTGTAGAGGCAGAAGAAGAGGTGCGACAAGAAACATAGCAGATAGTGGAAATTATTCAGGATTTTCATAGTAAGGTCGTCACAATAGAAGCTTTGGATTAGCATGGCTCGGGACGAGCCACATGTGAGTGTTGGGGGCCTATTGGCTCTAAGGAAGGATAGGCATAATTCTGCTCAGGAATATGAAAATTCTAGTTGCATGACAAAGGAAGTTGCGACAAAGGAAAAGTTGCGATGGAAGTAACTGTGGGAGAAAGGGCCATGACATAAGAAGTAGTTGTAGAGGAAGCTGCGATAGAAGTAGTGGCGAGGGAAAAGTTCGCGATAGAAGGGAAACTGTGACAAGAGCAGTCGCGACAGAAGGGACCACGATAAAAGAAGATGTGCAGTGGTTGAAAAGGACAACCCAAGAAATCATGGGTAAGAAGTCAGTTAGGATAACACATGCTTTGGGGAATAAAGCATCTTTGTATTTTGGGCCAATAGTGCCTACTGGAAGTTTTAACTGAATGTATGAGAATATGAATGACAACTTGTCGGCTAACAGAATAGAGTTGGTTGATACGACATGTAAGAGTTTATAAAAGGGAGAACCCAAGCTGCGTGCGAGTTGCGCTCTTGCTAGGTCTTTGCTGGCTTTTTGTCTTAGAAGAGTTGTAGAGTCAAAGAGTTGTAGGGGAGAGAGTCGATCCAGGCTGTGTGCGGATTGACAATAGGGCAAAGGAGAGGAAACTTCATAGACTGGAGACTAGCGAGCATGAGAGGAGAGAGAAGTATGTATAAATTGTAGAGAAGATTTAGAACAAAGTCTGTAAGCCGAGTGCGCAGATGAAAGGTGCCATATATTTCTCATGCCAAATGAAGAACGCCTTTGTGATTTTTCCTGGATGAGTTTCCGCATTAAATGTTGTCTATGTGTATATTTGATGAATGTGCTTATGTCGAATGAATGTATGTTGTGAATAAGTGCATGTGCATTTGCTTATGAATGTGGTTTTAGATGCATATGTCACACTATTGTTAGTTAGAATCGCTAATAAGGAATTACATTAATTGTCATAATCTTTGTCAATGGATAAGTAGAGTAATATATTGAATGCACACACTAAGAGTCAGTAATATAACCACCGACTTCAGTCGAGCGAGTTGGTAAGGTGTTGTAAGAGGATAAATCTCCACCCAACTGCTGAAACCGGTTCTGGTAGTTATCCATAAGAGATATCTTGGGTGAGACTACATCTGCGTCACAGGTGTTGCCCACTGAGCTTTGCTCTGTCAGGCCGATATCTTGGGCTTTGTTGACAGACAAACAAGGGTTTGAACTTGGGTAGAAGGGAGAAACGCCAACAAAAGGCTTATTTGTTATAAGTTTAACTTGTCTTTACCATAAGATAGTTAACAATATTTTAGAAACAAATAAACTAAGAGAATGTAACAAGGAAGAAATGGTCAAAAGTAATACCCGACTTTATGAGCTAATAGGCCAGGTACACAAAAAGCTTTAGAAGAAGAAGCACCCATCGAAGGCCAAGGTTAAACTCATCATGCTCTTATGGATAGAGTTTGAATTTCATTAAGCCCTCAAAGTGGTGAAGATCAGGCAACCACAAGAAGATATTACCCCAAAGGTCGACCTTGGCCGAACCCAACAGTTCAAAACTCCTTCCAGAACATACAAGATCATTGTAAAAATGAAAATACCCAAAACCTAAGTTTTACCTCGTTGTCCAAAAATGGGTAAACATCAATCAATCCCACATCTAGTCACAATACACATGAGTTGCTTGACATAGTAGCAATTGGCACTTGGTAAGGCATTTTTAATGCCGATAACTCGTCATATGTACTAGACAAGTCAATCATACACCCTCCCACATTACAGTTGCAAGACATCCCGTGCCGCATTTAGAACCCCACCTTGTGATTTATAAAGCCACTGGTTAAGTGCAGTAGGTCGACCTCACTATACGCACATTCTCCAAACAGTCGACACGTCGATTATTAACACCGAATTAAACATAGACATTTGAATATGAGCCCGCGTTAACATGTCGCCGCCTCTATTGACACACAAGCCAATCTTGATATCGACTCTACAACAACCAATTAACAATCAACAAAACCTTATTTAAAAAATAACAAAAAATAAAATCATATTTAACCTACCCAAACCTTTGGAAAATAAAAAATCTTGAAATTCAAGCACCCAACTAATAGCTGGGAGTTTTATATATGACATAAGAAAAACAAATTCTTATTAATTTTATAATTATTAATAATACAAAAGTAAATTATTTCTATGTGAAAATAATTTTAAATATTATTCTATTAAATTAATCTTATTTTTATTTTTATTTAAATATGAAATTAATGTCGATTAAAAATTTGTCATACTGAAACAACTTATTCTTTACGGTTCCATATCTCTTTGAGCTCAAGCTATGAAATGATAATGCCAATTTCAACCGAGTTATTTAATTAACAATCGACAAAGATTTACATTACACATTTCTCAATTTCTTAAAAAAAAAACTTGTAAATGTAACATAGGAGTTAAAATATGATTTACGTGAATTTATATTATTTAGTTTTTAATATATAATTAAAACATATTTGTTTACTTGTCGATCTAAGAGTTAAAATATATTTATGTAAATTTTACTATTAAGTGTTTTATATAAATTAATTTTTTTTTAAATATAAAATTTAGTGATAAAATGTAAATATTTATTTTAATTTAATAAATTTATGCAAATGATTTTATAGATTTTTTAATAAAAATTTAAAATTGTTTTTAATTAATTCTTAGTTTTTTTCTCAAAAAGTAGATTCAAAACTCAAGGTTGGTAAGATTAAAAGTGTGATTCTTTATATCAATCAATCAATTATTTTAGCATTTTTCTTTTTCTTCTATTGATTTTGAATATCAAAGATCAATTAAATTATAGTTTAAATAAATACTATTTTGATTTAAAATTAAATTTTAAATTAGTTAAAATATGTTTATGTAAATTTATAGTATTAGTATTTTGTTATATTTTTTGTTGTTGGTGAAGTGGTGGAACTTTTGATTAGCAGGTTTGCTATTGGCTAAGTTACCATAAACCAGGAGTATCTAAGTTGTTAAAATCACCCGAGAATTCACTGGATTAGAACATACAACTTTTCCACTTAAAAAGAAGTCTTAACCATACCAAGCCATCAACTATTTTACATCTCACAGATCATTTTATTATAAATTTATATCTATTTTTTTAATCTTTAAATAATAAATTAAAATGTTTTGATGTTACTATTCAAACAAATAACTTAGAAAGAATGGTCCACTACATTACAGTGCACTAACTCATTAGTTTTGACTTTTGGCATGGCTGTGACATGAAAGGTGAAATTGAGGACAATAACTTCAGGAGAAAGAAACGGCGTGCAAATTGAGAAAACAACAATCGTCCGTGATGGATTCCACGTTTCACCAAAATTAAAACAAAAAGTTCCTCTAAAATAGAAAAAGGGGTAGGAGATTCCAACCTCCATTCGCCTTAAAAAAAAAATACAAGGATTGACAGGACTTACGGGTTGGTTTCGTTTGAGGGAAGGCCAGGCTGCCATTGCCTCTGCCCTAGCTATCTGGCCTTTGCGTTTTGTGTTTGCAGGCGGGCAGATGGGTAAAACGCTGGACGCTTTGCTTGGGAAAGGCTTCAAGTCTTCAAAATGGTATTCTCTCTGTTATGCCCAAAACCAAACATTGCATTGTTTATGCTAACATCTCAGCAGGGCTAGTTGGAAACACATACCGAATTACACGAATTGGGGTCTGGTTCGCTGTTTTTCTCCTTATTGATGTTGTGTAATAAACATTTTAAGCCAATCCGTGCCTTTGATGTGTCGCGATTTAGAAATAAGTGAAGAATGGTTTTATATTTTGTTAAGACTGGTGTGTCGAGAGAGATACTGATGGTTGATTGGCTGATTGGGCACCCAGCACCGCGCTGTTGAAGATGGTGGTGTCTCGCATAAAGCTGCTGAAGAACAAGAGGGAAATCCAGTGCAGGCAACATAAGAAAGACATTGCATTGCTGCTTCAGAAGGGACAGGAAACCAGTGCTCGCTTAAGAGTATGCTTCTTTCTTCCTTTCTTATCCCGAGAACAAGAGGGAAATTCATTAGTAAAGCCAATTAGGCTATCGTCTTTTTTAATTATTATTATCTTGTTTTGACATTATGCTTCGTCAGTCATGCCCTTTTTTCAATTTGGGATTAATAAATGCATTGAACTTTAAAATTTAGGAAGATCTACAGAACAAGCTAATATATTCTACTCAAAGTCTCTATTGAACCTTAAATTTTAGGAAGATTCATAGATCAAGTCTATATATTCTACTCAAAGTCCATTTTAACCTTAAAAATTTAGGAAGATCCAAGATCCATGTATCAAATCTATATATTCTACTCAAGGTCACCTAGAACTCGCATGTAGTCGAACTGCTTGAAGTACCCATTTGCATAAGCAGGACGGTTTCAAGGAGTGAAACGGGTCCCTATAAATTTGAACTCTGATCTTTGATGGGGCATGAAACACCTCTGCTTTACCATCTAACCAAGCTCCGTTGACCTTTTGTTTTTAATAATCTAAATGAATCCTTTTTACTTAAGTTCTGCCCTGTCCCAAAGAAATCTTGTTCCTCGTGACGTGAAGTTCTGCCCTGTCTCAGACAGATCTTGTCCTCGTGGCGATAAATCTGGGTACATATGTCTGGTCTGGTTCTCATTAGTAAGGTTTGGGTGAGTGACTTGGATCAAAATTTGAAGATTTCAATGCCCTTTACAGGATGGCTCTGATCGTTCACTTTCACATGAAGGGCAATGCTGAAGTTTTATTCTCTGGCAAATATTTTATTCTTTTTGTGACTTCTCCTGTCTGTTTGTTTAAAAAGAATTTACAATTTTACATGGGAAATATGGTTCTAACTCTTCCAAAAGTTCAGTTATTCAAGGAATCCTTCAGACAGTGACCCGCTTTTAACTTGTTCTGCAACAGCTGATAAAGCAACTGCTGCATTTTATAAATTAAATTGCTTGCTTCACCTTACGAGGCAGAACGGCATGTATCCACCACAGTGTTAAATGTCAGGAAAGACAATTAACATGTGTGTTGGCAAGTTCCTTTAAGTACATTGTGAGGCTTCTGAAGAAACGACTGGATTACGTAAAATTTATTCAGAAGCATTCAACTTTATCCTTTAATAGAATCACTATAAAATCTCTACGAAGCTGCAAATTTATTTTATTTTATATATCCTTTAATAGAATCACTATAAAAATCTCTACGAAGCTGCAATTTTTATTTTATTTTATAAAAGCGGTTAATTTTTTTTTTTTTTTGAAAGATGAAGCTGCAAATTATTAGCAAACGAGTTACTAATGAATTTATTTTTGTTCATTTGCAATATCCAGCCTTATAATATTGGTTGGGATTCATCCAATCTACGTTTCTTGTCCATAAAGCTGTATAAATGTCATTCTAGTGTAAGTGTATGTAGGTCGTCGGATTTTATATTTAGAAATACATTTGGCACAAAATTGGAGCAACAGAATTAAGAGAGCAGATAAAAGTTAGCTCTTGGTCCATATCAGATAGCCGCCCATATGATGCCTTTTCTACTCGATAAAAATGAGTTCAGTAATACAGAAGAATTAGCACAAAAACTTGAGAAGCACGAATTCAGTAGTACAGAAGAATCAGATTAAAGGGTCGACAATAATGAATTCAGGAATACTGAAGAATCAGAATAAAAGGTCGATAAAAGTGGGTTAGTGATACACAAGAATAAGAATACAACGCCGATTTAAATGAGTTCAGTAGTACAAAAGAATCAGAATAAAATGGCAACAGATATGGCGGAACTATGTATATTACAACTACACTTCTGAACGTTTAAAACTGGTAAAAACGTGACCACTAACAAAAAGGATAGCATAGGCCGCTGTTATCTACTTTATGCTTGCTCATCAGGTGTTAACTTTGTCGTGAAATTTATTTGATTTCATGCTTACTTTCGGATATTTTTGTTTTCATAAGAATATTCTCTTTACTGGTCTCTCTCTACACACTACATCAAGAGGCAAATCCGGCATTACCATGACACTGCACACTTTTCACCTTTTGATTTCTTCAATAATATATATGTAGTTGTAAACTGATTGGAATTTGGTTAGTCCCTGAAGCAAACCATTTTGGTTCTATGTATAGTAGCTAGTATCAATGGTACTATGCGGACATGTTTCCTGCAGGGAAGCAATACTGGGGAAGTGTCAAAAGTACCCGGTACTCTGGATACTTCCAGGGACACCCCCTTCCCAAAACTCAATGCCCCCGGAAAATGGGGTCAAGCTGGAATTACCCTGTGGACACATTTGCTGCCACTGTAAATTCTATGAAGAAAACACATATCAAGGATTCAAGGGTTTTATAACATGTTTGGAAGCTATTATGGTCTTTAAAACTTGGCTAGAGTTAGGATGTTAATATTTACTTGCAAGTATAGGAAAAAATCTGAATCTTGATGCTTTTTGAATGACGTTATGAATCTGATGTGATAGCTCAATATAGCATATATTGGTTTAAATGTGTGCAAGCCCAAGATGGTTACTGTGGGTTGATGTAAGTTAATTGTGGCCATTGGGAGACTGTATGCTATACAATTTTAAGCAATGTTACCAGACTCGGAATCTTGAAAAACCTGGCAAGGCAGAAGAGCCAAGAGTTTGACTTGGATCAGCAAAAATCAAGAAAAATTTGATAAGTACAAAATTATAAAGATATACACAAATTTTGACAAAAAAACATTTTTCATTCATATTCAATAAAGTCATGTCCATACAATGCAGACTATCAATAGATGTCCAAAATTGTGTACTGGGAGGTATCTCATATATGATATGAATGCAAAAATGACCAAAACCGGGACTAGAAGCATCTGTTTATAACTTTATAATGTCTATAAAGCTCACTACATTAGTAAAAAAAACTGAGAAGCTTATGTTGATGTTTCTCCAAGTTGCAGCATTGGGCAACATTCTGTAGACAGTCTCCTAGAGAGGTCATGAGAATTGACCAATGGTCGGTAGAGGATGGCCTCAGCGTAACCTTGATTAGTCATGAGAAGTGACTAAGACTAAATAAGGCTTGCAATGCTTACTCCGAGAAGGAGACTAGAGGTCACTTTGCATACTCTGAGAATGAGTGATCTATTCTATGTTAGAGTGAGTTGACTTGTTTATTTGACAGGGAATTTTATCCCTTGTGGAATATACAAAGTCTATTCTAATGTTGATTTTGACATGGGATCTAAGAAGTGTCCGGGACTTCTTAGAGTATGGTCAAATCAACATTAGAGCTCCACGTGGGAATAAGACATGCATGTGGGGAGATGAACATCAACAAGGACAATTTTTCTATGATGAAGAAATAACCAAGAAGTTAAGTCAACCATTGAAGAAGTCCCAAAAACAAATTCAAGACAAATAGCAAGTTGGCTTTGAAGATAAAACAAAAGATGAAGAGCAAAATGAAAAGTCGGTCCCAACAAGAAAGACAAGTCGGCCCTACTGGTGAAAAAGTCAAGTGAACTGAAGAGGATAAATAAAGTGCTCCAACACTTTATTTTCACAATCATCCAACATCTTCTTTGCTACACAAGGGCACACTTTTCAAGGAAGACTAGTTGTTACCACCTAAGTTGTACTTAGTGGTTTTTATCAAGTGAGCCTGGTGAATCGGACAAAGATGATTTGTTCGGAC
The DNA here is from genome assembly GCA_001517045.1 of Pseudotsuga menziesii. NCBI lineage: Eukaryota > Viridiplantae > Streptophyta > Pinopsida > Pinales > Pinaceae > Pseudotsuga > Pseudotsuga menziesii. The sequence goes on from LPNX010515611.1 coordinate 403,244, forward strand.
TTCAGAAGACCTTCAGAATTGCTTATGGGAAGTGATTGTTGTACTATCACATGTTCATACCCCACCTAAGAATTGTAATAAATGTTCTAGCATGATAGTGTCTGTAAAAGACTTGGTCTTTTAGACTTTATTTGTCAATCCGATCAGCCTAGGGTGTTTTTTCCCTTGGTTATTATTGGTTGTTGAATAAACGACTGATAATTTCTGAGTTTTTCACTCAATACCTCCAAAGTTGGGGTGGTCGGCTTGGCATTTAGGCCTATTGAGGTTATTAGAGTCTATGTGTCAATGTATAAACCAGTGTTACCAACATCGGCTGAGAAATCGCGAGTTTTTCAGCTCGATGATTTTTTCTCAAAAAATCGCCAAAAAAATTGGGGCGATTTTTTCCCAATTTTTTTCCGATTTATCCCAAGATATTGTCGATTTTTTCGAGGCGATATTTTCCCGATATATTGCCGATTTTTTTCCCGATTTTTTCCCGATTATCCCGAGATATTCCCAATTTTTTCCTGATTTTTTCTAAAGCTGAAATTGAATATTTTTGTATTTTTTTAAGTTTGCCGATTTATTGCCGATGTGTTGCCGAGATATCCCGAAACGATGTTTCCTGGACCCTGCCGATTTTTTCGCCGCGCCGATGTTTGCAACACTGGTATAAACATGCTAGGCATCATGGTCGAGTCATGTGAACATGTTTAAGTCCCCCTAGGTTTTTTAATTTTTTAAAATTTTTTTAGTGCTTTTCATTAAAATTTATTTTTTCCAAAAACTTAGGCTATTTTTTAATAGTTTAATTGGAAAAATTGGTTTTGTAATAAAAGTGGGCTCGAAAGTCAGATTCAGTCATGTAGGTGCTCATTTTCAAGCTAAGAGCACCGGGTAAACCTATAGACCAACTATTTCCTAGTTTTGAGTGATTTTCCATCACTTAGGTCAGATAGCCCCAAAAAATCAATTATTGATTATTTTAATTAATAAATTGATGAATAATAGAGCAAATCCAAAATCCTAGATCAATGGATTCTCAATCGATTTGATTGAAATCAGTCTCATTGGCACCAGATTGACTGGATCTGACAAATCCTTGACTGAAGGAGGTGATATGGACAGATCAAGAGTTGAACTTCAGCCTCCTTTATGGGGAATTGCGCCCTCTCTCTCTCCTCCACACGTGTGGGCTCTTCTGGAAGCTCTGTGGTTGATGTGTCAGCTCAATCAGCCCCCCGATTGACAAGTAGACTCAGTGGAAGCTCAGTTCAGTTTCAGATTAGGCATTGATGGACTCTCCTTCAGCTGCATTTGTCTATCTCCTTGGGATTTGCGCCCCCTCTGGGCTGGGGTTTCAAGTTTTTGTATAAATAAAGCATGGCTGCATCCTTTCCGAGTTAGGAAGAGTTGGATTGAGGAGCTGTTGTTGTTGTAATACTTTGTAATATCTTTTGCTATTGGAATAAAGTGAAGCTTTGGAGGCAAGATGGTGTCATGTCATTGTATGTGTGGATGAGCATTGCCATGTTTTACTGAGGTAACATGTATCTATGTTCATAATTTGCTGATTGTTTGTGGATTCATTGCTAAGATTGATAATAAGTTTATTATAATCTTGATAGGAAAGGAGTTTGTTAATAAGTTTATTGGCCATCTCTTTCCTTTTTGATGCATGTTTAGAGATCTAGACTCAACATGTTTTATAAGTTTATATGCATGTTATTCTGAAATCTCTATATATGTATTAACCGAATCTCACAAGTATTTTGGCAAGTCTTTGGATTCCGTTGCAGGTTCCTAGCTTGGAGAGGATGCTGATGTAGTTTGCTTCTTCACTCTCTCCAAAACCATTCAAAGGCATAATCCCTCGACATTCCACCGGAAAGCTCCACGGTTGATCTTCAAGGCTTCCAGCAACAAATGCTCTTTTTTTCCTCTTCCTCCTTCAAATTTTTCTAAAATCAGTCCGGTTACTTGTTTGCAGCTTTAAAATTGTTTAGATCTATCAGTTTCAGAGTTTATTTTACATAGATCTTGATGCCTTAAAGCTCATAAACTAGATCTCATTCCTAAAAGAAAATCTACATGCATTCTAGATCTAGTTTTAGGGAAAATTGTCATTTTTCAACGGTGTGAAAGTAAATCTAAAGCTTGTAGAATGCATGGTTGTTTCCTTAGAATCTAAAAACTTATATTCAACAATTTAAGTGCTTCATATTGGCTGCCCCCAAAGTAGGCCAAGATCCCAAGGAAAACTTGCTTTCCTTGGTTCCTTTTCTGCTTCTTTAAAAACTAGTTTTAACTTTAGAATTTTTGGGTAAAAAGTTTGTTCATCCTTTTGGGCATATTTAACTGTGATAAGTTTGTTGGTTTTTAGCAGGTGTAACAGAAAAGAGGAGGAGGCGCTGTCCGTAAAACATTTTTGGACCATTCGAAATCCCCCCGGGGGTCTCCGTCTTCCCAAAATTTCAAAATTTTTGCAATTTGTAAACCTTTGGTCTCATTTCATATAAGGACCAGGTGGATTAATTTCAATTTGCTGATATTGTAATTGCTGCTAATAAAAAGAAAAATCTTTTCGAATAGGCTCTTTCGAGCCTATTCACCATCCCCCCCGGGGGGATTCGCGTCTGTGTTATTTTTTACATTGTTTCACCTTTTTCTGTTCTAGTTTAGTATTGACATGCAGGATTGTATACTTTGATAATATATTGCATTTTCCATATTTTCAATTCAAAAGTAATCATACTACTTACCCCACGACTTCTCGATTAACCTGCAAGGGGAAAGAGATGCGTGGTAGGACTAATTAGAAAACCGGTGTTGTGTATCTCTGATTCCATTTTCATTAATTGTTTTGATAATCATAATAAAATCAACCCCTCCTTGATTCCTCGATTGAGGTCCACTTGGACCGAAAGAGGTTCCTGGAGGGTTTTCTTTTTAATAAGAACACCTCTTTTAAAATTTACTAAAAATAAAAAAGACTCTAGTGTGTATGCTCTGTACTTGGCTGCGGTTCATCCGATCAGTCAAGCTGCATCAAAAGCACTTGAGTGACTAGATTAATTAGTCTTCACCTCCCAAATTGACAAACCATTAGGCGAAAATCCAACGCCTCGAACGAACTGTAAACGGTGGCAAAATACCCAAAGGAGTGGAAACAACTGGAAAGTGATCTCAAGGTGCCGATCTCTGTCACACCCTGACGGGTGCGTTATGAACAATAGTCTTTGAGACTCCGTTCCAGCCCACAAACCACCTTGCGGGTAGCCGTGAAAGTTCACTTTTTCGACATACTCCAAGTACCCTCGGGTATATCTGGAGTCCCCTTTTCGCCTAATTTAATTCATTAACATTCCACATTAATTTAAAATCTACCAAGAGACATTTGCAAAACATTCTTTCAAGCGCATGCAAGCACATTATTTTCTCTGTTGACTCCATTTAAGGCACTGGTGATTTATTTGATCATTTTCTTTCGATTATATATATATTGAGTGTCATTACTGTGCTTATATGCTTTAAATCTTGCATCTTGTTATCTTTTGTTTTCACTGGTTAATTTCAAAACTCCTAAACAACTTAATCAATATAACACCATCACACTAAGTAATTAGCTTTAGTAATTTAATAGGGTCTACCCCCCTTGGCTTCATTAGGAGCTAGCTTGAACGGAGGAGTCAAGAACAAGGTGACAACCTTGACTCGAGACTTGCCCCCAAGGACACACCGAGTGGCTTGAAGATTTCTGCCATGTAACCCAGGTGTGTGAAAGGCGGCAACACTTTTTGGCGCCGTTGCTGGGGATAAATCTTTTTATTCCCGAGTACGACTTTTGTTTTCTTCCTTTTTTGTTTTTTTTCTTTGTTTGATGAATGCTTAGAGTAGATCTTTAATTTTCATCTGGTGACTCCACTAACTTTTTTTAGTTTTTTATTTTTTACAAAGAAAATCAAAAAATATTCTTGTGAGAATTCTTAAATATATATTTTTATTCTCACATGGCGACTCCATTGAAGGGATAAAACCCTGTTATCTCATAAACTTGTGAAGTTTTGTTGTGTGTAGATGAGCCCATGCGACATGTTAAAACCTTTAAAGCTCATCACTTGACAGCTCCACCTTTTCAGCACAAGTTTTAATGGTTATATCAAATGCATACTATTAATTTTTGATATGGATGAATTAAAGGAGAAATATGGTGCCCAGATAATCGAAAATTTTCAGCCTATCGATCTCTCAAACATCCCGGGTTTTCCTAATTGTTGTAATGGTGTGGGGGATGCATATAAATGGCTTCCCGTATTTCATGGAAATTATGGTGATTCGGCCATCTGGCATGTCAAATCTTTCCTTCAATTGATGGCTGACTCCAATGTTCTTCATGAAGACAATATGATGGAAATGTTTGCTGGTACTTTTTGGGGTGAGGCCTGTTGTTGGTTCTATCAGGGCCTTCCTAATAAATGTATAACTTCTTTTCCAAGCTTCCTTTGGATGTTTTTAGAGCAGTGGCATGATGGTAGGGGTAGTATGAATGGTTTGAAAAAGTTCATTGAAAAGATTTGTACCTTCTACCTATCTGGGATAGAGTATCACATGGAAACAAATGATGGACCTTTTGCCATGATACAAAGTATTGAAGACTTGGAATCACTTCTTGAACATTTAAGTGAAGAGGAGATCCATGATACTCCCATCAAAGAGTTTCCTCATAGTTATTTAAGAAAGGAAGTAATTAAGCGGCTTATTAAAGAATATGAGGTATCTCCCAATACACAGCAAGATTCTGAGGAAGGGACAATTCAAGATGATCCTATTGAAGAGCTTCAGGAGGAGCCCATGATGGAACACATTGTTGAAGACTCTCCTCATGTCACCATAGCTGAAAACATTGAAGATTTGAGGTATTCTCAAGTGTGTGGCAATGCTGATATTTTTCCAGAAAGCCCTCTAGAGAAACCCACTGAGCAACACATCCCAAGTGATCCCATTGAATATGTCCAAAAAGTTTCCTTGATTGAAGATAATATTGAAGATTCTCTTCATGATATCATAACAGAAGCCTATAAAGAAACTTATGATAAGATCAATATGGTGTGTGGTGACACTAGACCTTGTTCTTCACATGTTGATGAAGGTTTGGAAAGTTTATTGCCTTGTAACATTTTTTCTGAAGAAAATTGTTATGAATACAAGGAAGACATGGATAGGCAGGAGCATGATGCCATGGATGAAGAGTCCCCCACATATGACATGGATGGGAGTGATGACTATTGGAATTTCATAGATAATCCAACTTGTGAAAATCTTATTAAGAATTCCATCCATGATATGTCCAGCAAGGGGAGTGTACCTAAAATCTTTGGGTGAGGCATTCAGCTCCCAGTGATACTTTTAAGGAAAGCAAAGTACCTCAAAGGTTCTCAAGTTATTTATGAGTCACATCATTGATTTCCAGTTATGAGGGGGAAGCGAGCCAGCAGGATGCCATGATGGATCAGTGTCAATCCATCATGTAGAATGATGTGGAAAATAGTGCCAAGACTTGAGGGGAAGTCAATGGTGACTTTCAAGTGGATCTATAAGATTAAGCATGCAGTCCATATTGACATATGAGAGGGCACATTATATAGGCTATGGAGTTAGCCAGTTTGTAGTCTCTGAGAGAGCCTTGGATGGTATTCAATGTTTCTTAGTAGACCCACTTGATGGGAGGTGACATAGATGGATACATAGGGGCAGACAATCTTCCATTATCCAGAGTCATATGGTGTGGGGAGATTGGCCCAGGTAGGAGCAAAGTGTCTAGATATAAAGGGAGTAGATTGTCCAGATACAGAGGGAGCAAAGTGTCCAGATGCAGAGGGAACATAATGCTCAGGTGTAGATGGAGTAGGGTGCTCCAACATAGAGGGAGTAGCTGCAACACAGTTTGTTGATGGAGGAGGTGCCCCAGTTAGGAGTATCTCTCTCACCAAGAGGAAGTTGGCTTTAGAAGGATCTTGGCCTGATGTATTGGGATTAGAGGTGTCGTAGAGATCAGATGAGATCTTCCTTAGTTAGGGGAAGTACACAATTGAGATCCTGCAAAGATTCAGGATGATGAATTGCAAGTCCATGACTACACCTATGGAGACAAAATGGAAGAAGCTTAGTGATTCCGCTTCAAATTCAGATTTGATGGATCCCATTATGATAACAAATCTAAAGAAGTTGAGTGATTTTGCTTTAGATTCAGATTTGGTGAGTAGTTGACTAGATCCTTGATGTACCTGGTTAACACCAGGCCAGATATTTGCTTTGCAGTGAAACACCCTGAGCTAGTCTATGGTTGAACCAAGGCATGTACATTGGGTTGTGTAGCAAAGCATGTGCTGAGGTACTATTATCACAATTCTTGTAGTTGGCCCTTGAAGTGATCCTATTTAGGATGGTAGAGGGGAAGGCAACTAAAGTTGTGACTTACGATAGTAAAGACCTCTAAATAAGTTCAGTTGTCACACCGGTCAAGGCTACTGGTACTTTAGACAAAGCTATTAGCTAAGCTTAGGGGGTGTCCCTATAATCAAGATAACCTTAGTAATGATAGATTCGATGGGTTTAGGGAAGGTATATTAATATATACTATTAGATCTAAGGTTTAATTAAAGTTTGAAATTGAATCTAAGATGTAAAGTGTGCCTATGTGAAAAGCCCCTGCCTTAACTAGGGTTTAACCAAAAATTCAAATTTAGGGACAAAAAGGTGAAATTAAATTAAGTTAGGCACAAGAATCAATTTCTAGGTGAAGGATGTGTCAATTAAAGGTGATTCTAGCAATACTTAGATCAAGGTTCAAGCCAAAACGAGCAATTTTCCTAAGGAGGGCAATTTTCCCCAAGAGAGACCAGTGCTTTGGGTTGGCAAATAGAGTCTGATTAACATGAAACTTGGTCCCTATAAGTTTTAAGTTATTTCCAACTTGGGTTTTAAATATTAAAAGTGGTTGCGAACTAGAACTAGGTGGATCTACAAACTAGGGTTTTAAATGAGAGTTTTAATTTTATTATTATGCCTGGGAATGGAAATACTGAAAAATAAAGTGTAGAAGAGATTTGACTTACCTGGAAATGAGAGATGCCATGGGAGGTCGCCCTTTGCCTAACATTGTCAACTTGGAAGCTTGATTTTAATTTTGGTTGAAGATCCAATTTACCCAGTGCTCCCTCGAGCCAAAGAGAAACCAAACACAATAAGAATCAACTAAAATTTTGCCTGAATTTATATCCAACAAGAAAGAAATATACGCAAGAGAAATCAAAGGATTCACGAATCAAATGCTAAGCAAAATTGACAAGCAAAACCCCCTTGAAGCGATTTGAAGAGAGAGAGAGAAAGTCGCCCATTTGAGTCGCCCTCCAACAAATGCACCCTCCTGCAAGTGATATCAACACCAAAGATATGCTGAAAAATAAAATCTAAACATCCAGTGCCCAAAGAGATCTAAAAACACAAGAGTTACAAACTTCTCAGAGATTTCACAAGTATGCCAAAAGATCTTCTATTATTATTTCCAATACAAGAAGAAAAGTCACGATGGGATACAATGAGGGGATCATCACTCTTAAATAGATCGAGAGTGTGTCCACATTGTAACTAACATCAATCCAACAGTTGAGATTAAAACATTGTCAATGGTGGATATCTTTTTATCTTTCATTACATACATGGATCAAGATGACCAAATCAAGGGGGGCACACTTTTGCCCAATAACACCTTAGTGAGGAGAAATACATCATAACATGGGATATAATCATAAAATGCCTAATAATCACCATTGTAGAATAAAAGTGCCATTATGACCGTTTCCTTTGCCTGAAAAAATGATCTGAGTGTACCAAGTGATTCAAAGACCTCAAAAATAGTAATAATGACTACTCATACCACATATGTCCCATCTGAAAGCCAGTACCATGTCCAATAATAAAAAATATGACCATAATAATACTAATAAACCATGAAACCTCTGTTTAATGGACGATCATCACCAACTGAGCTTGGAAATGGTATATTGGACACATCTCGAGTATAAATATGCAATCTTGAAACCTGTAGTCAAACTGCCTCGGTAACCATGTTGACCAGGTCAAACTAGGTTTGACCAAGTCAAAATACTCAAAATAAAGGCTGAGCAATAATCTAGATGATCCTGCATGCATCATGGATAAATGAAGCTCACATGATTATGTTAATAGCCAAATTTAAAACATCAATAGCACAACAATGGTACATCAACATACATAAACACATAACTTGAGTTAGAGTAACTGTTAAATCCTTTACAAAGCCCCCTATGTATGCTCACTTACAGACTTAAACAATTCACTATGATGGGTGAAGTGAGTAAACCAAGGCTTAAGACAAAGGGAGAGACTTGTTGAGTTTAACACAACGATCTTTCAGATTGGGGAAACATGAATCCACTTGTACCCATGAGAAATAGAGAACAATAGGGAATGGACGTGTCTCACAAATGGAATAAGTTGATTTGAGGAGTGTCCATTCAACTTTAACAAATGTCTACAACTCACATCCAAGCTTGACTCAGGCTTCATGAGGATCTTTTCTAGGACCCTTGCGTTGAGTACACAAGAAATTGTAATGTAGAGATCCTAGGGGACACTTAGAATTAGTTGTCCCTAACTCCATCTCACATCCCAATCCATAGGCTCCGTGAGGATATAATCATTACATTTTTCACATAGATTTTGGCCAATAGTCATTTAGATATAACATTTGTTATACATCTCTGCTTTTAGGCCTTTCACATTTTTATTTCATAGCCCTCTTATTTGTGCTTAAAAGCACATTTTATTTTCCAATTTTATCATGGGATTGCATTTCAAGATACATCAATGGATCACACGAATGCATGTAATGATGTAAGTACAATTTGCTTCAAGTTTTAGCTGACACAACTCAGGCAACTAGAGGGGATCATCCACAATCAAGGCCAAACATCGGGGGCAACCAACCAGAGAGGTCAAGGCTTTCGAATCCCAACTCAGCTAAGCTTGGGACTTAACACCAGTGGGTTCTCTTGGACCAGAAATGTCAGGGCTTCGACAAGTTTTGTTGCACATCTCAGAGTCGAGACACAAAATAATATGGGGTTTGTTATCATAAAGATCCAACTGGGGTAAGACAAGTCCTCAATCTCACAAGTCAAAGTCTAACCATGTGGTAAATCTCAAAATGGAAGATGCAGATGGATGGAGGAAGTGAAACATGGTGCCAACACAACAATATAGGATAAGTCCACACAGGGTAGGTAATAATTGAGAGGATACATAATGGCCTTACATAAAAGATCGTCTGACTACTCATAAAACAAGTCATTTAAAACAATATAGTACCATTGTTAGCTAATCATGCCAAGTTACAACTATTAAAATAATCAATAGAGACAATCAACAAAATCCAAATACAACCTGTATACCTTCTCAACCATATACTTGTCTTTGGAATCATGGGCAAAAGAAATATACTGCTTCCTACTTTGCTACTCTGCAAATGAATCGTGGCTACACTAAAATCATCTCACTGGTGTCATGTTGGATCAGTCCTGGCAAGGGGAAACTGGATCAATGCTCTGAGTATCTCTGAAAATAGATCCCATCTGATCATTATGTATGCAAAAAGTATCCATCATCATGCAAGGGATTGGCTCATATCTCTGAGAAGAAATGATCTGCATCATGGTAGCTCCAACTACAATATATGTGATAACAGGTGCCTACATGGTACAATTGGATATGGTTTGAGATATGTCTCAGGTGGTGAAGTGAAGCTGCAGGGTTATGCAGATTCTGACTGGGCAGGGAGTGTAATGGACAGAAAGAGCATATCAAGGTGTTGCTTGAGCTTGGGATCAACCATGAGATCTTGGTTTAGCAGGAAGGAGACTTCTATCACACTCAGTACAGCAGAAGCGGAGCATTATGCAGCCAATGTTGCAAGTTGCAAAGTAGTGTGGCTTCAGAAGCTTCTTGTAGGATTATTTGGTCAAGAGCTAGAGATAACCTTGATACATTGTGACAATCAAAGTTGTATCAAGCTTTTGGAAGATCCAGTGTTCCATGGTAGGTCGAAGCATATTGAGGTCAAATATTACTTCATCCGAGACATGGTGCAGAAGGGAGCAGTGAAGCTCCAATACATATCCATAAATAGTCGACATTCTCACCAAGCGTATGTCCAAGGAAAAATTTGTATACTTTAGGGACAAGCTTGGCGTGATGGAGAATGTCTCCCTCAGTGAGAGGGAGTGTTGATGGATGAGCAACATTGGGAAGACACTCACATGAAGTGTATGGCCCAGATACCGTGATGGTTCTATAGATATGCGGTAAACATTCATGAGAAGTGAATGGTCCAGATATCCTGATGGTTCTATAGATAAGCAACAAATGTTCACTCATAGGAAACGACCATGTAACTTGGCTAGTGGTGAATGGCCTAGATATTCAGATGAGCAATACAAGACAAACAATTCACTCACAGGGCTATTCCAGTGGTGAATGGCCTAGACATAAAGATGAGCTGCATCGAGCAGACATTTATTCATGGGGCTATTCTAGTGGTGAATGGCCCTGATACAGTACATATCCAAGATGGATTACAAACATTTTTACCAAGTGTGAAGCTTGGCATGATGTAGAATGTTTCCCTCGCTGAGGGGGAGTGTTGATGTTTCTCCAAGTTCCAGTGTCGGGCGACATTCCGTAGACATTCTCCTAGAGTGTTCATGAGAATTGAGTCATTGACCAATGGTTGGTAGAGGATGGCCCTGGTGTAGCCTTTATTACTCATGAGAAGTGACTAAGACTAAATAAGGCTTGCGATGCTTACTCTGAGAAGGAGACTAGAGGTCACATTGCATACTCTAAGAAGGAGTGCTTCGAGAAGGAGTGTCTATTCTATATTAGAGTGAGTTGACTTGTTTATTTGACAGGGGATTTTATCCCTTGTGGAATATACAAAGTCTAATCTAATGTTGAATTTGACATGGGCTCTAAGAAGTGTTCGAGACTTCTAGAGTATGGTCAAATCAACATTAGAGCTCTATTTGGGAATAAGATGTGCATGTGAGGAGATGACATCAACAAGGACAACTTTTCTATGATGGAGAAATAACCAAGAAGTCAAGTCAACCATTGAAGAAGTCCCAAATAACATTGAAGAAGTCCCTAAAAAATATTGAAGACAAATAGCAAGTCAGCTTTGAAGATAAAGCAAAAGATGAAGATCAAAATGAAAAGTCAACCCCAACAAGAAAGACAAGTTGGCCCCACTAGTGAAAAAGTCAAGTGAACCGAATAATATAATTAAAGTGCTCCAGCTGCCAACACTTTATTTTCACAATCATCAAATATCATCTTGCGCACTTTTCAAGGAAGACTAGTGAGGATTACAAGGAGCAACATTTTGGGGTTATTATCTCTTCTTGGAGGTTCGCTATATCTCCCTATAGATTCGCTAGGGTTTCTTTGGAAGAAGGGCATACACTTATGTGTTAGGGTTCTCTCTTCATGAGTGGCATTGTACTTGAATTGGATCGATTTCTTCTGAGAAAAGTTGTTGGGTTTTCTCCCTATTGGGTTTCCCAAGGTAAAACCTTTGTGTCTCTTGTGCATGGCAATGTTCCTATGATCCTTTGATTCTGCTGCAATTTAAGTTGAAATTTTCAATGTGCAATTATTCAATGCAATTATCCAAGGAAGGGAGCCTGAGGGTTTTTATTATAAATAAAATTAATATGTTGACTGGTTTTTCCCAGTTGGGGTTTTCCAGGGTAAACTTGTGTCAAATGTGCATGTGATTTCTTGATTGTTTTTGCTGCGTGATTTGTTGTGAACTTAATGTATTTTTTTGTCAATAATTACACACAAATTATTTGAGAGATTAAATCAGATCTAGGCTCTAAAAACCCACATAGTATTAGAGCAAGGTTCGTTCTAAGAGGAAATAAGATTTGATGGAAATTTATAAGAAAAAAAGGAGTTTGTATGAGGTGTATGACCATCATACAATCACAATTATGCCATATTGGGCCGTTGTTAGCAGCTGCAGAAAATGTTAAGTTTATACGCTGCTACAGCTTAATTTCTAACTTCATGAGCATTTAATACATTTTCACATTAACAACATAAAGAGGACCTCTGAAAGAAACACAATCACAAGGCACACAACAATTTATCTCGAGAAGCCCACAAGGGGAAGAAAACCCAACAAAACTTCCTCAATATAGATTACTAGAGTACAATGCCCAAAGAACAAGGTCTCATAAGAGAGAGAGACGAAACCCTAATAGAAGGGCCAAAAACACCAAAGACACTCCTCCTCCTCCTTCTTTGTCCTTCCTCTTTCTCTCTCTTGTGCACTGTGTCTAAATGAGGGAGGGCACCTCCCTCTTTATACTCATCACTTGACTGATCTTTTAACCTAAGTGGGCCAACCTATCAAACTGACAGGGCCAACCTACCTAGAAAAATTCAAAATAATATTTATATTAATATCTTCTTGGTACTATTAACCCGACTTACAATGGAGGTCTTACCTCATGACTTTTACATGACCTTTTACATTAACGACATCTCCCGAAGGAGGAATAATAATAAGAATGTAAAGTACAAGTAGAATATACTTCGAAATTACATTATTTCAACACTCCCCCTTAACAAGAAGGGTATTCTACTGACAACAACAACAATAGGTGTGGCTCTACACAACATCATTGGAAGGAGGGAGGAGGATGCAACATCAACAACATCATTTGGAACATTGTCTCGCACATCTATAGATCATTGAAAGTTTTCAACAATATCAATATCAACATATGGAATAGCTTGCTGGAACATCATCATCATCTGCAGCACGGAGCTGCAACATGGAACTGGAACATCATCATCTGTAGCACGAAACTGGAACATCATCATCAACAACACAGAGTTGGAACATCATCATCATCTTCAGTACAAAGTTGAAGTCTCATCATCATCACATCAACATAAGCATTGATACATCAACAACAACGACAACATGAGGCTGGATCACCAGCATGAAGTTGGAATAACATCAACAACAACGACAACACAAGGCTGGCTCATCAGCATAAAGCTGGAATAGCATTAACAACAACGACAACACGAGGCTAGCTCATTAGCATAAAGATGGAATAACATCAACAACTACATGTGACGGGTATAACAACATCATCATCAACAACTCAAGGTTGGAGTAACATCCTCTATGGCAACAAAATGAGGCAGGTGCATCAACAACCAACATGATCCTTCCTTTCGGAATTACGGGATCATGGACGACACATGTGATTGTATAATGGGATCATGGACAATCCTTCCTTTCAGAATTGCAGGATTAAGTCTAACACATATGTGGTGCTCAGATGATCCTTTCTCTTGGAATTACGGGATTAAGTCTTTATTGAGCCACCAATATTGATCACAGCTGACACATACGTGCATAGGTACTCAGATGATCCTTCCATTTGGAATTACGGGATCAAGTACAACATGGATGATCCTTCCTTTCGGAATTACGGGATCAAGTCCAAAAACCAACATTTTACATGATCCTTCCTTTCAGAATTACAGGATCAAGTTTAAAGATCAACATTTAAGATGATCCTTCCTTTCGGAATTACGGGATCAAGTCTAAGGATGATCAATCCCAACTAAGTTACCTGCTGTGATCAGGATACCATAGTATCATCAACACTACTCCCCCTTTCGAGGGAAGTCCTTACGGGCAACACCAAGCTTGTCTCACAAGTGCTCAAACTTCACACGAGACAGAGGCTTAGTCAACACATCCGCAACCTGCTCATCTATGCTCACATATTGGAGCTTTACAACTCCCTTCTGCACCATGTCACTAGTGTAGAAATACCATATTTCTATGTGCTTCGTCTTATCATGGAACACGGGGTTCTCTGTCATCTTCATGCAGTTTTGATTCTCACATAGAATCACGGTGGCATACATCTCTAGATTGAATAGACCTGATAAAAACTTCCAAAGCCATATGGCTTCACAATTGGCGGAACAAGCTGCAATATATTTTGCTTCTGCATTGCTAAAAGCAATAGTGGACTGCTTCCTGCTTAGCCATGAGATCATGGCTGGCCCTAGACTGAAACATCTGCATGAAGTGCTCTTTCTGTTTGAGACACTTCCTGCCCAATATGAATATGTATAACCATATAGTCTGAAGTCATGACCTTTAGTATAACTGAGACCATAGTATACTGTACCTTTCAGGTACCTCATCACATGCTTTGCAGCTAAAAGGTGAACATGTCTGGGCTCAACCAGATACTGACTCAAGGTGTTAACAACAAGTCATATATCTCGTCAGGTAATCGTTAGGTACATCAATGAACCAATAATCTGTCTGTATAGTGTCACATCCACTAACACTGACGAAGCATCAACCAACAACTTCAAATTTGTATCCATGGGTGTGGCCATGGCTTTACATTCCAACATATCAAACCTTTTCAGGATTTCTATTGCATACTTCCCTTGGTTAAGGAAGATTCCTTTTGGGCTCTGCCATACTCCAAGACCTAGAAAATAGTGCATCAAGCCAAGGTCTTTCATCTCAAATTCTGTAGTGAGCTTCTTCTTACACTTTGAGATTTGCTTCTCATTACCTGCCAGAAATAAATCATCCAGACACAACAATAATATGACAGGTTCATTATCCATAACCTTGAGGTAAAGGTTAGTATCAACTTTACTATTGGTAAAGTCTAAGCTCGTCAGAAAACTATCGATTCTTCCATACCAAGCTCTTGGAGCTTGCTTCAACACATACAAAGCTTTCTTCAACTTGCAGACATTTGTATTTTTGTCTTCAACTTCAAAACCTTGTGGTTGTTCTATGTACAGTTCTTCTTCAATAACACCATTTAGAAAGGTTGTTTTCATATCCATCTAGTGTAACTTCCATTCCGTCTTGGCTGCAACTGCCATGATGATTCTAATAGAAGTGTACCTTGCTACGGGAGCAAACGTCTCTTCATAATCAATTCCTTCCTTTTTGAGAGAATCCACGAGCCACAAATCTTGCTTTGTATTTTTCAATACATCCATCAAATGCATGTTTTGTCTTGTATATATTTGGAAGATACCACACTTTGTCTTTTTGGTTTGGGAACTACATCACACACATCATTCTTCATTATGGATTGGTACTCTTCCTTCATGTTTCTACCCATTCTTTCTTTTGAACATCTGCTTCAAAACAAGTAGGCTTTTTGTCTACAAGATCACACATCAAAGCCACGTAACTGGAAAATGGCTTTGGCTTCTTGCTCTGTCTCGAGGAGTCTTCTGGAGCACCATACCTCTCTGCTTCTTGAATAATTTCACGAGCCCAAGCTGGCTTTCTCTTATGAGATATAGTCATGTGGGGAGGTACTTGGGGCTCCAACATATCATGTTCTTCTGGAATCTCAGCATGAGGAGAAGTTGCAACTTCTTCCATTGGTTCTGCAATTCTGGGAGCTACAACTTCTTCATATGTTTCTTCAAGTGGGCACTTTCTAGATTTCTTGAGAGCTGCATCTTCATCAATGGTTACATCCCTGCTAATTTGCATATGGTGGTAACCTCATATATAAATTATGAAGGCCTTGGAGACCTCACAGTATCCAAACAATATTCCTTTCTTTTCGGAAGGATCCAACTTGGTTCTTTTCTCTTTTGGAATATGAACAAACATTGGACAACCGAATTTCTTAAGATGACTTACTACTGGTTTCTTACCTGTGAACATTTCTTCGGGGGTTTTGAACCCAAGTGTACTATGGGATATTCTGTTGTTCTTGTTGCTTCAGCTCATAAGTGCATAGGAAGATCTTGATCATGGATCATAGTCTTCACTGCTTCCATAATAGTGCGGTTCTTTCTTTTAGCAACACCATTTTGTTGTGGATTATAGGAAGTGGTAAGTTCTCTCTTAATTCCGACATCTTTGCAAAAGTTTCCAAATTCATTTCAAGTATACTCTCCTCCATTATCTGACCCGAGTGTCTTGATCTTTCTTTTGAAAGGTTTTCTACCAAGGCTTTGAATTGCTTGAACTTTCCAAAAGTAAACCCAAGTCTTATGAGAGTAATTATCAAGGAATGTTACATAATATACATACCCACTTAAAGATGTTGAGGGCATTGGACCGCATGCATGTGAGTGAACAAGTTCCAATATTCCTTCTGTCTTGGTGTCACTTTTCGGGAATGGATTCTTTATGTTCTTTCCTTTCGCACATCCTTTACATATTCCATGATCAATCTTTAGATCAGGTAAACCTGTTACTACCTTGCTCACATGTGGTAAGGCTTTGTAGTATATGTGACCAAGCCTTCTATGCCATAGTTCACATGGACTTGTAGCTTCATGAATCAAGGATGCTTCTGAGTGACCTTTCAGTTTATACAGACCACCTTCTTTTGTCCCAATAACAACTGCATCTTCTAGAGATTTTCCTCTAGACCACATAAGAACTTCACCATCTACATAACATATTCTTCAATTTCTTCCATTGCTAACTTCTCGGGAGGTTCTTCTTCTTTGGCTAAGTGAGCATGACATCTTTTGGTTCTCTTATATTCTTCTTTTCTTGTTTGACAGTTTCTGGCAACGTGTCCCATCTTATCACAATGGTAACATTTATAAAAGGAGAAGTCTTTATGCTTGTTATTTCCCTTTTGATACTTCTGAAACTTCTTAGGAGGATGAGACTCCTTATGAGTTTCTTTCTTGAATTGAGGTTTTCCTCTTCTTCTTCTAGCATGAACAGCGAGAGCTTGGTCATCATCTCTAAGTAGTGCGTCTCGGTTTGCTACTCTAGCTTCCTCTTGAACACATTCTTCCCATAGGATTTCAAATTGTAAGCTTTCCTTGCACAAATTTCTATATAAAAGCATCCCATGGTCTAGTAAGACCATTGAGAGTGGTCATCACTAATTCATCTTCATCAATCTGGTCTTCAATTGCTTCTAGCTGTTCTTTGAAGTGAGAAACCCTTGTGAAATTTTCTTGGATAGTTTCCCCCTTGTTCATCTTTGTTCTTTTGAGTTGGGCTCTCAAATTCATCTTTTGGTTGATGTTTCTTCCTTCATACATTCTTGTTAGGGCATCAAACATCTCCTTAGGTGTTTCCTTGGAGGTTACTTAAGGAATCAAGTGATCCTTGATAGAATCTGCTATGATCCTCTTGGCTCTAATTTCCTTTGTTTCATCTTCTTTGGGCTTTGACACAACTTTCTTGATAAACTTTACAAGATCATTCTCTTCTAGAATGAGTCCAATTTTGTATTTCCAAGCACGAAAATTTTCTATGCCTTCCAACTTGTCTTCAAGCTTAGTGCTTGGAGGCATCTTGTCTCGAAGAACAAAAAATGACAAAAATTGAAATTTCTAAAAAATGGAAACTGAAATTACGAAAAGATGTGCTTGACTGAGGTGAGTATGGTGGTATAGTCAGTTTTTGAAGAATCCAAACTTTAACCCTTGAAACTGGACGTGCTAAATTCTGGACTACAGTTTCTAGTTCTAGTTCTGGATTTTTGGTTTTCTTGTTCCAAGTCAAACTAGGGTTTGACATTCCAGAGGATCTGTCCATTGAAAAACTTCGATCCAAGTGCCAAAAGATGCGCCTAGGAGGGGCACACTTCCGAATGTCACTTGCACTCCAAAATTCCTCTTTAGTAGGAAACCTTAATTTTCTTGTCCAATGGAGGAGGGGGAGATTTACCCAGTGAAAGCTGCTCTTTTCAGTCTAGCTTTGATACCATGTTAAGTTTATATGCTGCTACAATTTAATTTCTAACTTCATGATCATTTAATACATTTTCACAACAACAACATAAAGAGGATCTTTGAAAGAAACACAATTACAAGGTATGCAACAATTTATCCTGGGAAACCCACAAGGGGAAGAAAACCCAACAAAACTTCCTCAATATAGATTACCAGAATATAATGTCCAAAGAACAAGGTCTCATAAGAGAGAGAGACAAAACCCTAACACGAGCCAAAAAACACCAAAGACACTTCTCTTCCTTCTTTGTCCTTCCTCTTTCTCTCTCTTGCGCAATGCATGAGTGAGCAGTGTGTCTAAATCATAGTTTTAAAACTCGGTTTGATCGGACTCGGACTCGTCCGAGTCATCCGAGTTGACCCTGAGTCGATCCGACTCGGACTTTAACTCGGGTCGGGTGGCCGGTTCGGTATCGAACATGCCAACTCGACCGAGTTAAAGGTCGACTTGCCGAGTCAGGCCCGAGTTGACATTTTATAAATTTTATAAAAATTAATTATTAAACTAACCTACAAAGAGGCACCCCTAACCTAACCCCTAACATTACGGGCGACTTCTATTTTCTTTTTTTCATCGATATTGTTTGGAATTTGGAGTCCTGGACTAGCCGCAGCCTGCAAGTGTTCACGAGTGTTCAAACTTCACATTGTTAACTTAGCTCGCTGCCCAAGATGCCACCTAGACACTGGACAGGAGCCATGTGCAGCAGATAATGGAGTGGAGTGTGGGTGCAGGCTACAGCCGCCAGCGTTGGACAATCGAGGATTTGGAAATTTGGAATGTGCATTGTGCAGTAGGTTGTAGCAGCAGGCCAACAACAACGTTGGAGACCGGAGTGCCCTGTGTAGTCTGGATTGTGCAAGTGGAACGTTGCACTGTTGTAGGTTGCCGCCAGCGTTGGAACTCAGGTATGTATTCCAATTTCCATCTCCAATAATCAATTTTGTAGACTTCTTACAGTATGTAATTTATTTTTTAATTTTTTTAATGTAAAATACATAATAAATATATAATTTACAATACTGTAAATTACATGTAATTTACAATACTGTTAATTAATGTAATTTATTTTTATAATATTGTAAATTACATTAACAATGATCATACTTACAAGTTACAGTATGTAATTTTTTTAAATTTTTTTTTGAGCAGTTGACAGTGAATTCTTTTGATTTACATTTCAAAATGCCTCCGAAATCAAAAGATCCAGCATGGACCCATGCTGATGTGGTTGAAGGGAAGATATATTGCAAATATTGAAAAAAATGGATCAAGTGAGGAGGCATTCATAGGCTCAAACAACACTTGGCTGCCATTAGAGGTAATGTTGCCCCATGTGAAGTAGATTTAGAGGTGATTGGAGAGATAAGGTTGGAGTTGTAACAACAATTTGAACAATATGAAGTGGAGAAGACTAACCAAAAAGAGAGAAGGGCAGAAATAGGGAAGAAGAGGCATCTTGCAGAAATGGTGAGATCTTCCCCTCATGCTGAATATGAAGGCTCCTCATCCATACCTTTTACCTTTTCGGAATTTCAGGGATACCTTTCAGTATGTTCCTCCCTTACAAACAAATGCGTCCAAAAAAGGGAGTAATATCCAAACTTATTTCTCACCTCACAACACCTCTGACAATGCTGCTGGTTCTCGGCCAATTCATCCCACCATAGATGCCCATTGGAAAAGGCAATACAAAGTAATTGCTCATAAGTACATAGCTAGATGGTGGTATGATGCAGATATCCCTTTCAATGCTGCCCGCTCACCATATTTCCAACCTATTTGGGATTCTGTTGTTGCTGCTGGTAAGGGCTTCAAAGGCCCTAGTATGCATGACTTGAGAGGATCTCTTTTGCAGAAAGAGATCAAATCCTTGGGTGAATACTTCAAGGAGTTCAAAGAATCATGGGCCATAATAGGATGCACTATCATGTTAGATGGATGGACCGATGCAAAGAACCGAACCATCATAAAATTCCTTGTCTCTTGCCCATAGGGAACCCTGTTTTTCAGATCATATGATGCATCCGATAAGGTGAAAGATGCAAATATGTTATTTCATCTTTTTGTTGAGGTTGTTGAGGAGGTGGGGGTAGCTAATGTTGTGCAGGTCATCACGGATAATGCCTCTAACTATTTTCTTTCTGGTAAGATGTTAGAGGAAAAGTACACAACAACATTTTGAACCCCATGTGCGACACATTGCATAGACCTCATGCTTGAGGACCTGCAAACAAGATTGGATCAAGCACACTGTAGAGCACGCCAAAAGCATCACAAGATACATCTACTGTAAATTTTCCTTTAATATTCAAACCAGGGCTAAACAGTGTATTCAAATTTTCTACTGATAACCACACTTGAATATCTTTTACAAGTATGCAGCGGAATATAAAGTACTGAGAAATAAATCACAACATCACATCATAATATAGACACTATTATTTTGGGTATGGAAACCCCTAGGATAACCCAAAATGGGAAAACCGGTGCAACAGTTAGATATGGATTTTATTATAGAGAAAATATGGAACTTTTACAATCACTGCAAATCACCCAAGCTTGGCGAAGCAGTACCCGATAGAATCACTGGACAACCCCAGCTAAAACCCAACACACCTCTGCTTGGTGGTATGGCCAGCATGCTGTACAACCTCCCACACGTGCGGTACGGATCTGTACAGTTGTACGACTGCTGTACGGAATTTGTATGGTTTGTACGATAGCTGTATTGAATTTCGTACGGTAGTACGACCTCCTCTGTAGCTACTTCTTGTGCGGCCTGTGCGATCTTCATCTTGCCTGGAAGCTCGATCACCCTGTCTGTTAGCTCCTCCGTCTTCTCAACTAAATCCTTTGTCTAACTTTCTCTCTCTGTCTGTATCCTGTCTCTATCGAAATACAAGTCTGTGTGTCCTCTCCTCCAATTGACCTTTCCTTTATAACTTTAGGTAAAGTGAAAACCCTAATTTCACTTCCACTTAAAGTCAATAAATAATTAGATTACTTTAATTTATTTTCCAAAGTAAACTTAGGAAAAGTAAATTAAATACAACTGGTATCCTGATTTAAGCCTTCTGCATGTAAGGACACATGCATGCAGGAAGACCTTCCTTGTTGCTGCTATTTTGAAACTCCCTCTCAATGAGGAAGGGATTAAGTAGCAACCCCAACTTATCCCTGAACTTCACAAAACTGTGTCTGCAAAGTACCTTGTTGAAAATGTCCGCCCCTGCTCATCTGTTTATATGTACTCCAACCGAATGGTTCCTCTCTGAACACAATCTCTCAAGAAGTGGTACCTGATGTCTATGTGTTTGCTCCGGTCATGGAACACTCGATTTTCAATTAGCCTTGATGCCACTCTGATTGTCACAGTGAACTACTGTAGCCTCTAGCTCACACTCGGACAACCTTGAGAGTAACTTCCTCAACCACATACCCTCACAAGCAACAATGCTGGCTACCATGTACTCAGCCTTTGATAAGCTCAATGCAACTGACTTATGCTTCCTGTTGAACTAAGACACAACCCTTGATCCAATGTTGAAACAACAACCTGAAGTACTCTTCCTGTCCTCTACACATCCTGCCCAGTCAGCATCTATGAAGCCGGCTAACTGTACACTTTCCTTGCACTCATAAACCAATCCATACTCCATTGTACCTCTAATGTAGCGAAGTATGTGCTTCACAATCGTCCAATGCACTATCCGAGGGTCCACCATGAACTGACTCAAAGAGTTGACTGCAAAGCTGATGTCTGGTTGAGTGTCGACCAGATACATAAGCGATTCGATAAGCTGACGATACAAGGTAGGATCAAATCTGTCTGACCCTGATGCATCAATCTTCCTCTAGTTGGAAACTAGAAGTATGGCCATATGCTTGCAGTCCTCCATCTTGATTCTCTTTAAGATCTCTACTGCATACTTCCCCTGTCCAATGAAGAAGCATCCATCTCTTTGTCAAACCTCCAAGCCCAGAAAGTAATGCATCCGACCAAGGTCTTTCATCTCAAACTCCACTACAAGGTTGGACTTGCAGTCTCCAATCAACCTCTCATCTCCTGTAAGAAAGAGATCATCCACATATAGGACCAATATGAGAGGCACCTCACCTGTCAAGAAGTATAGGTTGTGGTCAGTCTCACTTCGTTGAAATCCCATCTCCTGTAGATAACTGTCTATCCTCGAGTATGATGCTCGAGGTGCCTGCTTGAGCCCATAAAGAGCTCAATGTAGCTTGCATACATGTGTCACCTCGTTCTCCACATCAAACCCCTCTGGCTGCTCAATATACACCTCCTCCTCTATCACTTCGTTGAGGAAGGTAGTCTTGACGTCCATTTGATGGACTCGCCAACCCATCTTTGCTGCTAAAGAGATAATGGTCCGAATGGAAGAATACCTGGCTATAGGGGCGAAGGTCTCCTCGTAGTTAATACCCTCCTTCTCTGAAAACCCCTTAGCCACAAAGCGCGCCTTATACTTTCTCCACGCTTTCGTTTGCTGCATGCTTTACCTTGTAGACCCATCTAGATCCCACCACCTTTTTACCTTCAGGTCTTGGCACAACCTCCCATACCTGATTCTTCATGATTAAGTCATACTCCTCAACCTTGGCCTCCTGCCACACCTCATGTTGTGCAGCCTCCTCGAAACTGGAAGGTTCAGAGCTAATGAACTCTGTCATTATTGCCATATAACTGAGTCTCTCTGGTGGTACACTCCGTCTAAAAGATCTCTGTGGAAGATCCACTTGCCTGGAATCTTGTACTGTGGACATGAACCACTTAGGCCTTGGCCTAGTGTCTACTTGCTGCGGTTGTTGGATTTCCGTCTCCTGCTGCTGCTCATCCTCCCCATCAAAGATAGGAGGATTCTGTCCACCCTAATCCCTCTGATTACCAGAACCTGTGCCCTGTGTCTGTACCTGTACCTGTACCTATACATCTGGCTCCTCCAACTTGATCCCCATGTCTTGTGTTGGCTTCTGCTCTGTTGGTAAGTCCATAGATCTGCGCAAGGCCCTGTCCTCATTGAACTGGACATCCCTGCTCACAATGATTCTCTTGCGAGTAGGAATGTAAACTCTGTATGCCTTCGAAGTCTCGCTATAACCAAGTAACCCCTTCTCTCCAGAAGGGTCCAACTTCTTCCTAGTGTCAACATGAACATGAAAATAGTAGTCACTTCCAAATATGCAAATGTGACTCACATCTGGCCTAGTGCCTGTGAAGACCTCCTCGGGTGTCTTCCTCCCCAAAGCTGTGTGGGGACACCTATTCTGAATGTAAACTGTAGTCATGTATGCCTCGGCCCAAAGGAATAGTGGTAATCCCTGATCAAATAGCATGGCCTTGGTTGCTCCTAACATAGTCCTGTTCTTCTGCTTTGCAACTCCATTTTGCTGTGGGGTATGGGGAACGGTGTGCTCCTTCTTGATCCCCTTTGTCGAACAATACTCCATGAACTCATTGGAGGTGTACTCACCCCCGTTGTTTGTCCTCAACACCCAAATCTTCTTTCCTATCTGGTTCTCCACGAGAGTCTTGAACACTCGGAACCTATCAAAGACCTCTAACTTGGCCTTCAGGAAATAGATCCAGGTTTTCCTGGAATAGTGATCAATGAAGGTTACGCAGTAACTGTAACCACTGAAAAAATGGACACTCATAGGTCCGCATACATCCGAATGCACCAAGTCCAAGGGCTCCTTAGACTTGTGCTCACTCTGTGGGAAAGGCTTCTTGATGTTCTTCCCCAAAGCACAATCCTTGCAGTGGTTATGCTTCTCCTCCTGTACCTAAGGAACTCCAATGACATCCTGTCTCAAGTGCCTCAGTGCTCCATGGTGTAAGTGTGCCATCCTCCTATGCCACAACTCACCCTGACCGCTGCTGCTGACTAGAGACTTTGTAGGCTCAAAGTGTAGTCTATACACTTTCCTGCCCCTGATGCCAATCATTGGATCCAAGCTCCTATCTGACCCCTTGGGCCTGATATACACTCTATGGTCTCAAACTTCACCTGATATCCCTTGTCCTCCAGAGTGGAGACTGATATGAGGTTTTTGGTTAATCCTGGAACATATAACACAGCAGTAAACTTGAGGGGTTTGCCAGACTCCCTCTGAAATGAAACAGTGCCAATTCCCTGCGCTTGATACCGCGCATCATCACCCAGCTCAATGTGGATCCTCGTTCCACCCTCTTGCAAGTCTCTGAATAATTTCTTCTGTCCAGTCATGTGACTAGATGCTCCACTGTTGATGTATCATATGCTGCTCCCTGTGGTGCTTGCCATGCAAGCTATCAAGCAAAACTCCTCATCGAAGTTTCTGCTGAACTCCTCCACCTCTACAGATCCAACCATCTGAGTGTTACTCTTCTTCTTCCTGTCTGGGCACTGGAAGGCAAAGTGTCCCTGCTTGTGGCAGATAAAACACTTGGCATTTCATACGTCAAGGTTCTTCTTACTATCCTTCTTCCTCTTTGCCTTACCCTTACTCTTCCTTGTAAGGGCTAGAGCCTCCTCATCCACAATTTGTGGGGCACTGTTGGATGAGCCTGATCCTTGACCCATGCGGGTCTCCTCCTGCACAAAGTCATCCCATAATCTCTGCCAATCAGGGAGCTTCTCCCTAGCCACAACACCCTTGACAAAGGTGTCCCATGGCTTAGAGAAGCAATTGAGGGCTATCCGAACTAGCTCCTGATCCTCAGTCTTAGAGCCAACAACTCCAAGCTTATCCTTGATCTGTGTGAGTTTTGTGAGATATGGTACAATTCCTTCTCCCTTGGCCATCTTGGTACTGCGCAACCCCTCTTGCAGCACCATCTTCTGGTTCTCGTTCTTGCTTTGGTATAGACTCTCCAAAGCCGTCTACATCTCTGCTGCGGTCTTCTTCTCGGAAATTTGAGGGACTATATGGTCCTTCACTCCATCCATGATAATCAACATTGCTCTGGACTCAATCTTCTTCCAAGCTATCAGATCTACCGGATTTCTGGGTGCAACTTTTGTGGAGTCAATGTGCTCCTCTGCATCATTGACATCCAGGATCCTTGTGATCCTTTCTTTCCATGTAGGAAAGTTCTGAGCACCCTGGAGTCTATCCTCAACTCTCAACTGCACGACCATAGTGAACTGTATCTGTCAAACCCTAGATCTGCAATCTAGGTTTGTGTCTTCAATAGATTTTCCCCTGATCTATCACTGCTGCTGCAAATCTCTCAGCTTTAGCTCACTAGAGCTCTGATACCATGTAAATTTTCCTTTAATATTCAAACTAGGGCTAAATAGTGTATTCAAAATTTCTACTGATAACCACACATGAATATCTTTTACAAGTATGTAGCGGAATATAAAGTACTGAGAAATAAATCACAACATCACATCACAATATAAACACTATTATTTTGGGTATGGAAACCCCCGGAAAAACCCAAGATGGGAAAACCGGTACAATAGTCAGATATGGATTTTATTATAGAGAAAATATGAAACTTTTACAATCATTGCAAATCACCCAAACCTGGGGAAGCAGTACCCGACAGAATCACTGGACAACCCCAACTAAAACCCATCACACCTTTGCTCGACTGTACGACCAACAATACGACCTCCCACATGTGCAGTACAGATCCGTGCTTATGTACGGTTGCTGTAAGGAATCCGTATGGTAGTACGACCTCCTTTGCAGCTGCTTCTTGTGCGGCCTGTGCGGTCTTCTTCCTGCCTGGAAGCCCGGTCACCCCGTTTGTTAGCTCCTCCCTCTTCTCAGCTAAATCCTCCGTTTGACTTTCTCTCTCTGTCTGTATCTTGTCTCTGTCGGAATACAAGTGTGTGTGTCGTCTCCACCAATTGACCTTTCCTTTATAACTTTAGGTAAAGTGAAAACCCTAATTTCACTTTCACTTAAAGTCAATAAATAATTAGATTACTTTATTTTATTTTCCAAAGTAAACTTATGAAAAGTAAATTAAATACAACTGGTGTCTTGATTTAAGTCTTCTGCATGCAAGAACACATGCATGCAGGAAGACCTTCCTTGTTGCTGCTATTTTAACATCTACAATCACTTATGGGTATTGAGCTTGATGTAGAAACACACACAAGGCAGGGAACTTGTTAGGCCTGCCATGGCTAGATTTGCAACTCATTTCCTCACGTTGCAATCTCTTCTTACTCAAAGACAGAACTTGGAACAAATGGTTTTAAGTGATGAATGGAGTTCAAGTAAATGGGCCCACAGAACAGATGGAAAAGACACCAAGAAGAAAATCTTGGAAAGCTCATTTTGGAAAAAAGCAGTAGAGGTTTTGAAAATTACTGAGCCACTTGTTAAGGTGTTGCGGTTGGTGGATGGAGAAAGATTAGCCATGGGATACATTTATGAGGCCATGGATCATGCAAAGGAGCAAATAAGGGGAGCATACAAAGATAGAGTGGCCAAGTATGGGCCTATCTGGGATATCATCGATAGGAGATGGAACACTCAACTCTATCACCCTATACATGCATCTGGGTATTTCCTGAACCCAAGGTATCATTATAGAGCTTGGTTTGGAGAAGATCATACCGGGGAGGTCAAAGATGGATTTTATGAGTGCCTTGGGCACATGGTCCCAAATGAGATGGAGCAGTTGGAGATACACCAACAACTTATCGCTTTCACTAGAGCCAAAAGTGCCTTTGTCAAACTCATGGCTAAGGTTGCAAGAGATGTGGACCAACCAGGTAATAAACAATTCCATTGTTTTTATTAAATTTAGTTGTTTAATTTTTAAAATTTCAGAACTTCAATATTTAGTTAAATTCACAAGCTACTTCGTTGATTTAATTCCATTTGCAGTTGCAACAAGTTGGCGGGAGTCATTTGGTGGGCAAGGCATTCAATTGCAAAAGTTTGCAATTCGAATCCTTAGTCAACCATGCAGTTCTTCCGAGAGTGAGCGCAACTGGTTTGTCTTTGAACGGATTCACATGAAGAAGAGAAACTATTTAGAGCAAAACCGGTTAAATGATCTATTCTTCGTGCAGTACAACCTCCACTGAAGGCGCAACCAATTGATGAACAAAAGACTTGATACAGATCCTATTGTGTTGGATGATATTGATCCAACCTCAGATTGGTTAGTGGAGACTCGAGAGCCCGAGTTTGATCCAGATTTTGATATTGAGCTAGATGCAGCCGGTCATGTTACTATGGAAGCAGATCCACTATTACCAGTACCATCATTAGTTCATGCTGATGCAGGTGTAGAATCTAAATCCATAATATGTTTCTTCTATCATTGAATATTATATAAGTGTTTCAATAATATATAGCAATAATTTCATACAACTATTGAATCTTTATGTAAAATTATTTCATTTCAGATACGACATGCACTAGTAGGGAGGGATAGATGCGGGCACCTATAGAGCCTGATCCACGTCCACCTTGTGCTTTTACACATTCAACTAGTACTCCAGCTAGTGTTGCTCCTACTGCAGCAATTGTAGATGACCTTGAGGGGTTTGAGCCCGAGCCAGATGCCATTGCTTATGTCATTGCTAGTTCCAGTTCTAGTTCCAGCAGTGGTGATGAGTTTGATTATTGATCACGTTGATCAATGATGTAGTGGCATTTTTATTATTGGCATCATATCATTTTGTTTTTTGGACTCTGTCACTCTACACCATATATGCCATTTAGGCATCTTTGATTATGTATTTTCATTTTGTTTAGTCTTTCATATATGTATTATGTATTGCTGCTTGCAACCTTGCACATTGGCACAATACCCTTCGTGCAATTTTGATATGTTCACCCTTATATGGTATATATATGATCATACTTTGGATGTTTTGTCTCTAATGCTTTGGAATGATGGATTATAATCTTTAAAATATATAATTTCTTTAAAATTTAAATATTTTATGTGTTTTTTAGTAAACCGAGTCATTACAATCAAATTGACCGAGTCATTGCCTAGTCATTGCCGAGTCCGAGTCTGAGATGACCCTCGACTGATTATGAGTCTGAGTCCGAGTTTTAAAACATTGGTCTAAATGAGGGAGGGCGCTTCCCTATTTATACTCATCACTTGACTGACCGTTTAACCTAATTAGGTTGACCTATCAAACTGACAGGGCCGACCTACCTAGAAAAATTCAAATTAATATTTATATTAATCTCTTTTGGGTACTATTGACCCGACTTACAATGGAGGTTTTACCTCATAAATTTTACATGACCTTTTACATTAATGACATCTCTTGAAGGTGGAATAATAATAATAATGTAAAGTACATGTAGAACATTCCTCCAAGTTACATTATTTCAACAGAAAAGCGATCGACCAAGAGTTGTGCAGAGGCACCAGGAAGATTGTGGGCGAAGGGAGCACGTGGTAGAGGGCTGCACGTAGTTGTGAAGGCTCGTGTGACGTGGAAAAGGTGAACAACAATGGGGAGTCAGGGAGAAGGAAGCATGCGACCGCGAGAGAAGGTACACAATAGATAGTAGATTGCAACAAGAGATCAATAGGACACGACCAGTCGGGGCTTGAGTGCAACACTAGGACACAAAAGGTTCGAGTGTAGTCGGGTTGAGTGAAGGTTGAGACGTGATGGCATAGGCGTGCAAGGGTGATTGAGTGGCAGATTAGGGCAGCCGCAACTAAGCATTGCGGGAAGAAGTTGTTGATTGCGTGAGCAAAGGCAAAGGAAGCCTCCTCCAAGAGAAGCTACACAATAGGTCGGTAGATTGGCATGGAGGTGGGCGTGGTCGGGCAATAAGCCAAGGAGTTGTAGCCGCTAGGTGACAAAACGAGTAGTCGGCTGTAAGTAATGACGAAGAGAAGTTACAGTCGTTGAGATAGGAAACACCAAGGAAAAGAGCAACCTGCTGTGAGTAGAGGAGCTGACAAGGACCAACGACCAAAAGGGCCTCCATCAGATAGGCTAAGCCATCAACCAACTGTCAAGCAATCGCCAAGCATAGCAGACCATTGGGCAATCGCTAAGACACTCGGGAAGGGTCTGGGTAGGCCTTCTGCCATCTAGTAGTCACGTACAAGCCTTAGGCTAAGTCACCGCAATCGGCGAATTTTTGCCTAGAAATTCGAAATTCGTCGTTTTTCTGTGGTCGGCAATCTGGATCGTTGGAAATTGGCGATTTTAATGCCGTTTCGGCGGCCCAAGGGTTTACCCTACCAAAATGAGTTTGAAGCCATCGTCCTGGAGGTCGCCGTGAAGTGGGAGGGTTTACCCTACCAAAATGAGTTTGAAACCATCATCCTGGAGGTCGTTGTGAAGTGGGGAGGCAACAGTCGATAGTCGTGAATCCACCTGCAATCGAATCTCGATAGTCATGAAGCCATTGTCCATAGTCGTGAAGCCATCGTCCTGGAGGTCTACATCGAACCTGCTCGCCTAGTGAACTGTAGGCTCTCGCCGTTTGCGGGTTGCAGGGTCTCGCCGTTTGCGAGGTTGCAGGGACTTGACGTTTGCAACTTTCAATCAATTTTTTTTTAAAATATATATTTAATGTTTAATGTTTAATGTTTTTTAATTATATGTTAAAAAGTTTAATGATTTTTAAATATATGTTTTAATGTATTAATGTTTTTTTTTTTTAATATATATTTTAATTTTTAATATTTTTTAAATATTTATTTTAATGTTTAATGTGTTATGTTTTAAAAAATTCATATATATTTTTATTTTCAACAACATTTCAAATATATGTTTAATGTGTAAAGATTATTGTTAATACACTTTAAGACATGAATTTTATTAAAAATATCATTATTTTTTTATTTTATTTTTAAACTTTATATATTTTCAAATTTTATAAGGTCTCGAATTTAATGCTGAATTTTATCAAGAAAATTTTTATTCTCGATTTTTTAATGAACTTCAAGGTCGTAGAATTCGAACACGAATTCGAACTAGGTGACTTAGGCCTTAGGTAGGGGCAAAAAATTTCAGGTAGTTGCAGAACAGTTCGGGCAAGCCAGGAAACCGTCTAAATTGCCTAGAAAATTCGGGCAACAAGCAAGAAAAATCTGAGTAGGCCTAGGAAGCCTTCGGTCTCACTCTTGTGAATGCTTCCTTAAGAGTCTTATCATCCAAGACCTTATGAGGCCTCCTGCTCTAAATGTATATTGCCATGTTGCATGCTTCTGCCCAAAGAAACATGGGTAGATCCTAATCATGGATCATTGCCTTGACAACTCCATTGATGGCTTTGTTCTTCCTTTTTGCAACACCATTTTGTTGAGGGTTGTAAGGTACAACCAGCTCCTTAATTCCTTTCTCCTTGCAGAAATCCTTGAACTTATTGGAAGTATACTCACCCCCATTATCTGTCCTCAGAACTTTGATCTTCCTTTTTGTTTGTTTTTTCACAAGAACCTTAAATTCCCAAAATCGACTGAACACCTCACCCTGAGGTGCAAGTGACCCATCTTCCTGGAAGACCTGTGGTGCAAGTGACCCATCCTCTTATGCCATAACTCACACAAGTTGTCACTGTCACTCTCATGAATGAAGGCATGTATAGGCTAAGCCTTCAACAAGTACAAGTTACCCACTCTACTTCCAATCACTCCCCTTGAGTCTAGATTGGAACCCCTCGACCTAACAAGTACTTGTCCATCGTGAAAAGAGACTTTGTACTCCTTGTCCTCAATGGTCGAAATAGCTATTAGGTTCTTAGTTAGCCTTGGTACATGTTAAATTTTTAATGGTTATACCAGATCTGATAACATTTAGCATTATAACATCATAACCATATGCAAAAGGATCACTGAAAGATGGACAAGTACAACCACACAAAAGAACACAGATTTATCCTGGGAAACCCTCATGGGGAAGAAAACCCAACAAAACTTCCTTTGTATAAGATGTATCAAAAGTACAAGACAAGACCCCAGACAGGTGCGCCTCCTTCCAGTAGATATATCTCTCTCTCCCCTATGCGCTATACACAAGTGAGTGTGTGTTCAAATAAGGAACACATCTATACTCTTTTTGTCACTTGACTTTTAACCTAACAAGTCAGCCCCACTTAACTAACTGGGTCTACTTCACTTAGGAAGACTCAATACAATATTATATTATATTGATTAGGGTACTTTTGACCCGACTTACAATGGAGGCTTTACCTCATGACTCTATGATGACCAATTACAATAATAACACCCTGACGGAGGAATAATAACATCTCCCTTGCGTTACATCAGTAAAATACATTTAGAATATGCTTTGAAGTTACAATATTCAACACCCCCCCTTAACGAGAAGGTTATTCTACTGACAACATCATCATAGACAATAGGAGTAACAAGAGAGAGTATCTGCAACATCATCGAGGTGATACATCTATACGTCATAGGAAGTTTTCACAATTAGTAACTGGAACAATTACTCTTCAATGTCTTCATCTTCTGCATCACACGATCACTTGATCCTTTTGCAGTAACGCTTCGACCTTTCGATCCTTTGTAGCAACAGTTCGATTTTCTGATCCTTTGCAGCAGTACTTCGATCTTCTGATCCTTTGCAGTAGCACTGAGATCGTCTGATCCTTTGCAGCAACACTTCGATCTTCTCGATCCTTTGTAGCAGCACTTCGATCTTCTCGATCCTTTGCAGCAACACTTCGATCTTTTCAATCCTTTGCAGCAGCACTTCGATCTTTTCGATCCTTTGCAGCTGCACTTCGATCTTCTTGATCCTTTTGTCGCCACGCTACCTACAATACACATGATCTCTTTGCGGGATGATCAATCCCTATCACTTTAGGATATACGTCCAAGGATGCTGCAATCCTCCATTAGCCTGCTCCATGATATCTACCAGTTGAATCGTCTGCAACTAAATGTAGATCTCGACCGCACCTAGATGTAGGCCCTATCGTTCGTGAGGACTCATCGTAGACCATCCAAACCACTGAGGTTAGGACCACTCCTAAGTGAGTTTTTATACTACAGTATCTACACTCACGTGTAGGCATACTCTTTCATGCAAGAGTATTGTTTGCAGAGCATATCTCGACCACATACAAAATATCGGCCCTCATCGTAGAACACCCTTACCACTGAGGTTAGGACCACTCCCAAGTGAGTGTTATACTACGACGTTCGTGAGGACTCATCATAGAGCATCCATACCACTGAGGTTAGGACCACTCCCAAGTGAGTGTTATTCTATGGCATCTACATATGAATGTAGGCATACTCTCCATAGAAGAGTATTGTCTGCAGAGCAGATCTTGACCACATACCAATGACAGCCCTGTCGTCCGTGAGGACTCTTCGTAGAGCATCCATACCACTAAGGTTAGGACCACTCTTGAGCAAGAGTTATTCTACAGTATCCACAACTGAATGTGGGTACTCTCCATGTAAGAGTAACGTCTGTAGAGTAGATCTCGTTTGCATGTAAATGTCGGCCCTGTCGTCTGTGAGGACTCATCGTAGAGCATCCATACCATTAAGGTTAGGACCACTCCTGAGCGAGTGTTATTCTACGGTATCCACAACTGAATGTGGGTACTCTCCATGCGAGAGTAACGTCTGCAGGGCCATCCTTAGCTAGTAAGGATCACTCTCATGCACAAAGTGTTATACCTGCCATCCTCAAGAGAGGATACTATCGTCCACAAGTGTATGTCGGACCTTGTCAGCATCTTCAGGCATACTTGACCTCTTTCATGTTGGAGCATCACTGTCATCCCATCATCGATGTCAGTATGATCATCACTCCCCATTTCCCGAGAGGATCCGTATTATCAAACTACTCCCCCTTTGTTCGAGGAGGGTTCATATCTTCGACCTGCTCTTCCTTTCCGAGGAGAGTCCATATCTTTGACCTGTTCCTCCTTTTCGAAGAGAGTCCATATCTTTGACTTGTTCTTCCTTTCCAAAGAGAGTCTATATCTTCGATCTGTTTCTCCTTTTCGAGAAGGGTCCATATCTTTGACTTGTTCTTCCTTTCCGAAGGGAGTATGTATGATCATCACTGTTCCTCCTTGCGAGGAAAGTCTGTAGTATCATCATCATTGTTCTTCCTTGCGAGGAAAGTCTTTTCAAACTACACCAAGCTTGTCACGCAAACTTGGTC
This sequence comes from Pseudotsuga menziesii, assembly GCA_001517045.1. NCBI lineage: Eukaryota > Viridiplantae > Streptophyta > Pinopsida > Pinales > Pinaceae > Pseudotsuga > Pseudotsuga menziesii. The sequence goes on from LPNX010515611.1 coordinate 436,253, forward strand.
AACATATCATCAACTTGCTCATCGGTACTCACATATTGGAGTTTTATATCTCCCTTCAGTACCATATCCCACAGGATTCTTTGTCATCTTTATGCAACTCTGGTTGTCACAAAGAATCAGTGTGGTATCCAATTCCATGTCAAATAGTGCTGACATAAGTTTTCGAAGCCATATCGCTTCACAACTAGCGGAGCAAGCTGCTATGTACTCTGCTTTAGCTGTGCCGAGAGCAACATTGGGCTATTTCTTACTAAACCATGAGATCATGGAAGATCCCAGAGGAGACAGGTGTCTGATGAGGAGGTAGAGGAGAGTCTAAGATAAGATGCTTTCTCCAGGAAGAGAAAGCCAAGCTGGCTTAAGGAGGTAATGAAGGAAGTAGAGGAGTTAGTTGGACCACCCATGAGAGAGGTTAGAGAGAGCAGGGCACTTGAGAGATTCTCCAGCTATATGGCACAGGTGTCTAGCTTGCGTGACACTGTTCCTACCACTTATGAGGAGGCTTTCGTACACCAGGTTTGGAGAGATGCCATGATGGAAGAGTACAACTCCATCATGAAGAATGGGGTGTGGGAAGTTGTTTCGAGACTAGAGGGGAAGTCAGTTGTGACTTCCAAGTGGCTTTACAAGATAAAGCATGTTGCGGATGGTAGTATTGAGAAGTTCAAAGCTCGTTTTGTTGCGTGTGGTTTCTCACAGGTTGAGGGAGTTGACTATGATGAGATTTTTGCACCAGTGGCCATATTTTCTTCGATTAGGGAAGTGATCTCCGTCGTGGTAGAGATGGGTTGGAAGATCCATTAGATGGATGTGAAAACCGCTTTTCTTAATGGTTTTCTACAGGAGGAGGTGTATCTGGAGCAGCCACAGGGCTTTGAGATGTGTGAGAGAGATTCTCATGTTTGCAGGCTGAAAAAGGCCTTGTATGGTCTGAAGCAAGCCCCTTGGGCTTGGTATTCCATGATCGATTCCTACTTGCTTTCGATTGGGTTTCAGAAGAGTGAAGCGGATCCCAACCTATACTACATTGTGGTTGGTGGTGTTCCACTTACTCATCCACTGTATGTTGATGACTTGTTCATTACTGGGGGAGAGCACCTGATTGATGCGTGCAAGACGGATCTTGCTTTAGAGTTCGAGATGACTAACCTTGGACTGATGCATTACTATTTGGGGATGGAGGTTTGGCAGCAAGATGGACATGTTTTCCTGGGGCAAGGAAAATATGCTGCAAATGTTTTGAAGAGATTTCAGATGACAGATTGCAAGCCCATGTCTACACCCATGATCACCAACTGAACGAAGCTTCATGCTTCTGAGGGAGAGTTGGTGGACCCTACTTTGTACCGTCAGTTGATTGGTTTGTTGATGTATTTGGTCAACACCAGACCAAATATGAGTTTTGTAGTGAACACTCTTAGTCAGTTCATGGTGGATTCCAGGAGAGCGCATTGGATTGCTGCAAAACACATTTTGAGATATCTAGCAGGTACAAATGATTATGGATTGGATTATAGGAGATCTGGTGGAGTGGGATTGGTTGGCTATATAGATTCAAATTGGGCAGGTAGTGTTGCGTACCAGAAGAGCATTTTTGGTTGTTGCTTCAGCTTGGGTTTGACAGTTGTGTCGTGGTTCAGCAGGAAGCAAAAGTTAGTGGCATTGAGTTTTGCTGAGGTTGAGTATATGATAGCCAGTCAGGCTAGTTGTGAGCTTTGTGGCTTCGCAAGCTGATGGTGGACTTATTTGGTCTGGAGCTGGGTCCTACAATTATAAAGTGTGATAATCAGAGTTCCATCAAGCTCTCTGAGAATTCAGTATTTCATGATAGGTCGAACCACATAGAGATCGGATATCACTTTATCAGAGACTATGTTCAAAGAGGGGCTGTTCAGTTGCAGTATGTTTCTACAGATGAGCATGTGGCTGACATTCTCACGAAGGCTTTGGGTAGAGGGAAGCATTTCTACTTCAGAGACAAGTTGGGAGTGGTGAAAAACACCTTCCTCAGTAAGAGGGAGTGTTGAAAAGTTGCCTAGGAAGTGTTTGTCCACCTAGACTTGCCTTGGGGTGGACAAAGACACTTAAACTTGTGACTCCTAGTCATGTGCATTTAATGAAGTGAGAAGTACTTTATAATTTTAAAATGACTTTAAAAAAAATGATAAGTCATGGTTTTCCTAAGTTCACATTTAAATAAAGTTAAGTGAGTGATTAAATAGAAAGGGGTTGTTCTAACTTTATTAAATGACATGAGGTGCACTAAATGTCATTTAATTAATATTTAATGGAGCATTTAATGTGAACCCTTCATCTAATCTAATCTTGACCATTAGATTGATAAGGATGTTACCATGAATAAAAAGGGCTAGGGCAAGGCATTCATTCATTGTGATCATTTCCAAAAGAGAATTTTGGAGAGAGAGGAAGAAAAGAGAGAGTGAGGGTTTTGAAGAGATTTCTAAACCAATAGGAGAGAGAAATTGAAGATAAATTTGCATGCACAAATTCCAAGGAGTCCGTACTCTTGCACAAAAATCGAGGAGAGTTTTGCTGCACAAATTTCGAGGTGAGTTTCGTATAACTGTACGGCCAACACAAAAATCGAGACAGTACGACTGCATTAAATTATGAATCCGTATAGCACGGATTTGCACAGAAATCGAGACAGTACGGTTTGCATTAAATTCTGTCCGTTCAGTACAGATTGGCACACAGTTCAAGACAGTACGGTGGGAACAATTTTTGAGGTAAAGAACATAAAATTAATTCTGTCCATATAGGCATAATTGGCATGAATTTTGAGGCAGCCTTTGGCATGAAATTCGAGGTAGAAAAATTCAGCAATGGGTTCAAATTTCGAGACAGAAATCTGATAAGTATTGTTGATTTAATTTATGTACTTTTCTGAAGAAAAATAATAAATTTCTCTCATTCAGAAACAGGTTTTCCCTTCGGGGTTTTATCCTGGACCATTGGTAAAAAATAACTATCATTTTGATGTGTGTTTGATTGCCTGAAATTTTCTGAGTTTGAAGTTTTGATGAAAGAGAAAAATTTCTAAATTCTTTAATTTTGAAAAAGAACCTCATGTGTTTCAGTTTCAGTCAAATTTTTAATTAAAATTTGTGCATAAAGGGTTTGGGCATTAAACTATGCAGAGAAGCCAAAAGGCTTGAAACCAGGTTGGGGTTTGTGAAAAACTTTCATGGAGAAAATGCTTCATCCCACCTTTTAATTTTTAAATAGAGCACTTTATGTCTTAACTTTAATTTTTCTGCTCAATTTATTATAAAGTGACTTTATAAAGTCACTTTAGTCAAATTAATTACAAATGTCACTTTATAAAATCTTTTTGGCCTAGGTGACATTAATAATTAATTAATTCCCTTTTTGGCGACTATAGCCTACGGGAACTGGATAGGCTAATGAGTTGCTCGTGGTGACTACTCGGAAGGGGACATTACAGAAAATGCAAATCTGTCTTACAAGATTCCTTCTCAGAGTGTAGTCAAATCTAATAGCATGTTAATTTTTATACCCTTATACAACTCTTGATTAGCAATGTGTCTTTTGGTTAACTACCGAACATTAATTACTAAAAATATAGTTGCATAAGAAACCATAAATGCATAGCAGAACAAAATGGCACACAAAATAGACACAAGGATTTTCCTTGGAAATCCTAGTTGGGGAAATCTAACAATCAATTTGTCTTCTTATTTCAAGATTTGATTACAACAACACTACAATAGTCCTTTGGATAAACCCTTCGAATATAGAAAAACACACACAAGAAGGTGCCCCAAATCCTCTCTGCAAATTGGATAGACAACCCTAGATCCACCGTGGATCCAATATACAACAGAGAAGTGACTCTTCCCTAGAAAGACTGTAATCTCAAACTGAGATCTAGACTACTCACTACAAGAGGAAATCTGTCTCTTGCAACTATGATCATTCACTCTCAATGTATCTCACACACTGACAATGACTTGTCTTATAACATTCACTTTATGTCCATACCATGGGCAATACCATGGGCTAATTGACCTTTTACATTAAGTATTCTAAAAGTCACTTTTACAAGGAAAGATACAATTTGAGGATACTCCCACTTGCTAGACACAAACCAACATAGAAGCACCTATCCTCACTACAAACTTCAACACTCCCTCTTAGTGAGGAAGGTGTTCTACACCACACCCAATTTGTCCCTAAAGAACTCAAACTTCCCTTTAGGAAATCCTTTGGTGAGGATGTCTGCAACTTGCTCATTTGTGGAAATGCACTGGAGCTTCACAACTTCTCTTTGAACCTTGTCCCTGATGAAATGATACTTGATCTCGATATGCTTGGACCGGTCATGAAACATTGGATTCTCAGAGAGCTTGATGCAACTCTGATTGTCACAGTATATGACTGTCAGGTCCAACTCCTGACCAAATAACTCCGTGAGCATCTTGCGAAGCCATATGGCCTCACAACTTGCCAAACTAGCTGCCATGTACTTGGCCTCCGTAGAACGGAGTGTCACACATGCCTAGACCCAGTCTAGGGCTTATAGTGCCTTCTTGGTAACAAACCAGGTGCCTCAGCCATAGGCTGCATAATTTGACACTAGGTCAAATACTTGGTAATAGATCAAATGCTTCCATTCTCCTAGAGAATGGCCTTCAGCCCCGGGCTGAGTCCCTAGTCTCAGACTAGGTGAATTCTTGGTAACTGACCAGGTGCCTCCATTCCAGGCTACTCAGATCTAGGCCGAGTCTACCAGTGCTAGACTGGTTCCATTTTGTGGTCCTGGACCAGATGTCACCATTCAACAAAATGGTCACTCAACTCAAGATTGAGTACCCCCAGTGCTAGACTAGGTCCATATCATGGTCCTGGACTAGATATCATCATTTAACAGAATGATCACTCAACTCTAGGTTGAATCCACACCGTGGTCCCGGACCAGGTGTCCCCATTCTCCTAAGAGAATGGCTCTCGATGCTGCTTAGAAAAATCGACAACGTGAAGGAGAACTAGGAGCTCGGTTGCATCCTCTTACGCTTCACAACATATTTTGGTTCTAACTTTTTTTATGCCACAGGGACTCCTTACTCTTCAAAATATTCAAGTTGGGGCTTGAGGCCTTCTCTCTTTCTCTTAAATCAAAGCTTTATCTTGGTTACATGTTGAAGTAAGCTATTTGATTTCAAAAAGTTTTATCATAAAGATTAGCTTGTTATTTTATTAGATCTAAAGCGCATCTAAATCATAATTATAAGCCTAGATCTAGCATCTTTTACCTAGTACTTTAAGTAGCATAATTTTCCAAATCTTTGCAAGTACTAAGTAGTGTATTTTTTATTGTATTATTGTACTAATCTACTAATTTGCAAACTTTTAACTTGCTGTTTTTAGCAGGTTTAACGAAAAAAAGAGGGAGTTGCTGCCGAATTTTTGTGCTTTAAGTCTTCCAGAGCACCCGAGATCCGACCCACTTTCCCCTTCTTCCTCGAGCAATTTGTAATCCTTTTTAACTTGTTTTTGAGGGTCAAAAGGCAGTTATTTCTCAAAAATCAGATTTGTAATAATCATAATAAAAAGGCATTTGGGATTACGACTCTCACACCCTACGTTCCCCATTAGGGGGAATCCTGTATCGTCCAATGTGTGATTGATCTTTGATTTACTGCTTTCTTTTAAGTTCTAGATTAGTTCAAGGTTTTGCATCCAGTTAGTTTTAATTTCCAGTATTTATGTGCTTGCTTTATTTCTAAAGATCTAACCCAACCTTGCTTTCCCGAGTACGACCATAATGCCTGAAAGAGACTCTTGGCTGTAGCATTCAGTTTACAGTTTTATGATTATCTAAAGCACAAGCACACAATCCGTTCGTCAAGGGCTGTGTAGATTAGATTTTCCTTTTTTAAAATTGGAATTAATATTTGCTTCTTCTGCATATGTTCTACCCCTCGTAGGCTTGTCTGAGCTTGGGGATATCAAAAGTGGAAGTACACACTAATTAAGTTTCCACATATAACTAAGCAAAAACACATTAAATAAAACCAACTCCTTGAAAACATAACGGAAATCCGGTGTTAACGAAACTCAAAACTTGTGGGTAAATTTTACAAAGGAAGTGGGAACCACTGGAAAGTGATCGCGGGGCCTCGTCACGCTACACTCTTGTTAGTGTAGTAGTGTTGGACATCCCCCCGTGACTCCATCCATCCCACACGTCCTTGTGTGAAGCCACTTGTTTCGATATTTGGACATATTCCCTAGTACCATTTGGTATATCGGGAATCCTTTTTCCCTTAAGCTATTCACTCTTTAACAATTCTAAAATCAACCAAGATATGTTGCAAAACGCTCTCACTCTTTCAACAACATAGCATTCGAATCCATTTTTTGGGCACTGGTTATATTGTATCAATCTTTTATTTTGCTTCATTCAAATCTATTGTAAATGCCATTTTATGCTGTTGAGTTATATTATTTCAATTTTTGCAGTACTTGATTTAGATATTGTTAAATTCTTATATAAACTCCTAACAACCATCTCATCCATAACTTAATAAAATCTAGAGCCTTAGCAACTCTTTAATAGGGACTAGCCCCCTTGTCTCCCTTAGGAGTGGCCTAAACGGAAGAGTCAGGATCGGGTGACAACACTTGAATCGAGACTTGTCCCCAAGGACGCACTTAACAACTTGAAGATTTCTGTTGCACTAACTCCTCCTAGGTGCGTGTAAGGCGGCAACACAAGACAAGATATATTGAAATAGACTTATCAAAGTATAAAGATCTGCAAAAATAAACTAATCTAAACAAAAAACTAGAAAAAAACACGAAAAAATGACACCAACACAAATCCCCTGGGGGGATGGGGATCGGGCTCTGAAGAGCCTACTTGGAAAATTTTATTACGTGGTTACAATATGCATAAAGAAAAACGCGCTTTGGTCCTTGTTATCTGGGACCCAAAGGCTTACAAAAGTAAAAAAAATGACTCCAGAGCTTCCTTCTCTTACAAAAGAGTGAAGAGGGAAGTTGGGGAGGCCTCAAAATTTGGCCAGAGCTTCCTTCTCTTTTTCGTTCAACCTGCACAAATCAGTGAGCTAATTAGTTGTTAAAACTGCCCAAAATCACTTTGAAAGTGCTTTGGGCAAGTAAAAAAAAAAACTAAATCTAGAAAGTAGTAATTAAGAGGAGTGGGTTTGTGAAACCCACTCTCTTAACAACCTTTGAAATGTAGCCAATGCCAGGCACTAATATGCTAGATTTAACTTTAAAACGTAGACAAAATACTTTCAATTGACAAGTTAGGAATATAGTTGAAATTTGCTTGCAAAGGAAAGTAGATTGAGCTAGATCCAATCAACAAAAGATGAATCTTTTGTATGAAACTTTTAGATCTAGACTACAAGTTTTTTAAAAATAGATCTACGATAAATTTTACTCTAAGATGATAGATCTAATAAATAAAAGCTAGAAACCAAGTATCCAAGTAGATTTTAATTTTTAAAAAGGAGATAGAGAAGAGGACATGCTTGTAGCTGTAAAGATGAATCAAAGAGCTTTTGGTAGAAGCAGTTGGACTATGTCAAGTGAAAAGGTGAAGATGATAGAGAACAAGCTTGTTCAAGACCTTCTCCACGGTAACCTGTAACTAACATTGACAAAATGAATCCAATCAACGAAAGATGAATCTTTTGTATGAAACTTTTAGATGTAGACTACAAGTTTTTTAAAAATAGATCTACAATAAATTTTACTCTAAGATGATAGATCTAATAAATAAAAGCTAGAAACCAAGTATCCAAGTAGATTTTAATTTTTAAAAAGGAGATAGAGAAGAGGACATGCTTGTAGCTGTAAAGATGAATCAAAGAGCTTTTGGCAGAAGCAATTGGACTATGTCAAGTGAAAAGGTGAAGATGATAGAGAACAAGCTTGTTCAAGACCTTCTCCACGGTAACCTGTAACTAACATTGACAAAATTTGCGGAGTGATTTGTGAGATCCAGTGACATACATATAAAAGACTAGAGCAGCATGATAATAAACTTATTGAAAATGCCAGATCTTGATCTTTACATACATATAAACAATAGAATCTATAAATATACTTATTTAAAGACTCTTTCCTTTCGATTGGGTGCAATCCTAACAAGGCTAGATTCACAAATCAAGGAAACTACACTAGATACATATTACCTCAAGCATAAACAACGATACTCATCCAACCAAATGCCTTACACTATCTAGCCTCCAAAGCTTTTCTTTATTCAACAATGAAAAATATAACAACAATATTACAATAGCAAGCCTTCCAATGCCACTCTAACTAGTTTGAATGAGAGATAGGTGCTTTATTTTATAGCCAAAAACTACACATGGGGGTGCATTCTCCAGTGTGAGTTCAAGTCGAGTCATAGGAGCGATCAAAGGGATTCACTTGAGCTACTTTGGAGTGGAACTTAGAGAGGTAGCCACCACCTCTCATTAGATGCGCCTACCTTACCTACCAAACCATCCAAACCAACTGTGGGCTGCCACATCAACCAAGGCGTGAAGCTCATGGAGGTGGCACATCCTTTAACATAGACTAACTCGTTACACACAATATTTGATGTTTATTGACTTAGGATTGTCCTCAAACAACTCGCCCTCGATCTTCAGTTCACTTGCCAACTCGTCATTACACTTACACATAACAAACCGTTTTTATGATATAGTGGGCGTAAGTATTAAGAGAGGGGCGCATCCTTAATTTAGAGATGATTTGACGCCTCCATAATAGTTCAAAATTCAACGCTTCTTGCTTGGGGTGAGGTCGCCCACTATGGGAGACAAGAATGCCATGTCACCCCAATCAAATTAAACATGTCCCCTTTCACTTTTTCAACTTGTCCTTTGTGTCATTTTGCGTCTTTTTAGCATTAAAATGACAATTTGTAGCATCTTTAGGGAAAACTAGCTCTACGTGATGACCTAGCGGCCCGAAACATATGAAAAGTGAGTCCCGGGGTGAAGAGGATGCTCTGCATGTGAAAACGAGCATCCACACACCAAATTCTGCCTCCGGATCAAGCTTTTATGCCTTTTACAAATTTTTTAATTAAACCATTAAAAATGGCCTAATTTTGTGAGAAAAATTATTTTTCTCAGAATTGAACAAAAATCTAGGGGGACCTAGCACATGCCCATACGACTCAAAATTAATGTCTAGCATGTTTATAAATATTGACACATAGACTCTAATAATCTCCTAAGGCCTAACAACCAAGACGACTACCCCAACTTTGGAGGTGTGGATGAAAAACTCAGAAACTATTAGTCGTTTGTTCAACAACAACAAAATGCCCAAGAGAAAATACACTCTAGGCTAGTCGGCTTGATGTCTAAGTCTAGGAGACCGAGTCTTTTACATACTTCACCATGCTAGCACTTTTATTACAATTCCCCCAAGGGGGTATGAACATGTGGTATAAGAAAATTAAAAAAAATTCTAAGAAAAGGCCTAGCGGACTTCTGAGCTTTGAGGAATGAACTAGTATACTTGTTCTACTTTCCCGGCTCACTTGAAAACTCCACCAAGTACAATTTAGGTGGTAACAATACCATGTAAAGAATATATTGATTGTAGGACTCCTGACAATCTTTCCTTCTCACATTTATCTGCTAACAAATTTTGCACTTGGTCATCAACATTAAATACAGTGAGTGAAGATTCAGCTCTACTCTATTTGGTAGTTAGATGCTCAGTTTCCATGGCAGGGCCTTTCATCGATATATTGTTGATGTAGTCAATCCAACGATAACATTGCATATTATTTACAAGTGTGCATATTAGAGAAGGTGGTTCATTAGAATTTATATGCAACAATGGTTTCTCAAATCAGTGTAATTTCCCTGATTAAAAAGATCTGTGAAAATATTCGTTGTCTGGGATTTTGTGTGTAGACCATGATCAGATGATGTGCAACGCCTTTCCATTCTGAAGCTCCATACATGTTTTGTTTGCAGGTGGAGCATGTCTTCAAAGAACAGAACATATTGGATACATACTTTCTCATTGAAGGTTTTTGCTATCTTGTGACTGAAAGAATCATGGCTATTGAAAAGCAGAAGTAATTGATTTGTGATTCTTTGCAATGGCTTTTGGAATTTAACTTCTTATCTGTTTTTGTGTTACAAAAGACTCAAAAAATAATGGTTATTCATTAAGTGGTAGGACCTTCTAACTGAATGTTTTTGTTCTGTTATTGACTATTTTAGGACATGCCCTAATGACTTGAAAGAAGCCATAGCAAGTTTGATTTTTGCTGCACCAAGGTGTGCAGACTTGCCAGAGCTTCAAGAAGTTCGCTCAATTTTTTCCACAAAGTATGGTCATGAGTTCACTACAGCTGCAGTTGAGCTACGTCCTGACAGTGGAGTCAACAGACAGGCAAGTAAAGATTATTGCTTCAATTCTTCTAGAGGACAGAGCTCATTCAGGCTTCATTTTTTTGGGTGAAAATTTGAGATTAAACTTGTTGCAGTGTGCTGATTTGTTATCTGTTATCGCAGATCATCGAGAAATTATCAACCAGAGCACCAAGCACAGAGATAAAATTACATCTTTTGAAAGAAATTGCTGCTGAAAATGGAGTTGAATGGGATTTTGAGAAAGCTGAAGGGGAAATGCTCAAACCAGTAGAAGACTTACTGGCAAGCATCCTAGCGGCTTTCTGTTTCTGATCATTTTGATTTTAGTTGAATCAAGTAAACTATATGCTGCATTTGAGCTAGTGCAAGTAGTCTGTTGTCATGTGTAAATTTATCTGAAGTTTTACTGAAGCAAGGATTTTATTTATTTATTTATTTGTTGATTGGGAATTCTATCATTGCTCAAATGCTATTATGAAGTAGATATATTCAACAACTTATGATCATTTAAGATTGCACATTGTTTGATCATTTATTTACTTTTTAGAGTTATAAAAATGTCAAGGAGCTTTTTCTTGCCTACTGCATTATCTGTTCCTCTATTAATCAGGTTGATTACGGTGTTTTCCCGTCTGATGTACAGTTGTTTGGTTGTAAATTTTCATTATGCAGGATGGACCAAAGCACGTATTTGCAGGAGGCCGGTTAAACCCGAAACCTCCAAATGCTACAAGTGAGAGTTCCGTGCCAGAAAATGCCAGAGTTAGCATTGAACCAACTAAAGGCCCTCCAAATAAAAGGGATATACAGCCAACTTCTGTTTCACATTCACCCCCAGTTTTTCCCTCATCCCCTTCCTCTCATCATGACTCAATTAACAAAAAAAAAACCATTCCTTATGCTGGACAAGGACATGCAAGGATGCATAATGCTGAATACTATAAACTCCCAAATGAAGAGAAGCCAGTGGAGAGTCCGAGGCCAGCAGGAACTGCTAAGTCCAAAATATCTGAGGATGATCCATACATAAGGCTACGGATGGAAGGTAAGATGGATTACCATGAAAGCACAAAAACATTGAATCCCACTGCTGGGTATCAAGAATTCTCTAATCAGCATGACAGCTATCACAGTTCTGTTAACTTCAGAAAGAGTGACGGGGTGTCAGTCAGTTTGACACATGATCAAGTCACATACACAGATGCAGCTGCTGCAGCTCAAGTTGCTTTCGAGTCAGCAGCACATGCAGCTGAAGCAGCAAGAGCTGCCATCAGTCTTGCCAAAAATAAACATTCTAATAATAATAAATCAAACCAGTCCGGAAAAGATTGGAAGAAGGTTGATTCTGAAAGCGAGCTTGATGAAGCTCTTGAAGCTGCTCTCTCAAATTCCACTCGTTTATCAGGAAGTTCCAATGAAGCTAATAGTTTAGCAAAGAGTAAGGAAGCCTTTCATAGGAAGAAAAGTTCTAGAACAAGAAAACATGAGACAAACTATGATTCCTACCCCGGTTCTGCTTTTGCAAGTGTTCACCCAAGTCCAAAAGTTAATACAGATTTGAATGGGGAAGAACCTTTGGAGGTCCAAGTTTCTTTATCGAAGGTGAAAAGATTTCCTGCAGATAAATGTAGTCGACAACCCTTTGAAGACTGCGAAGAGGAGAAACAATTTAGTCTCTTTCCCATGATCGGCAAACCACAGGCTAAACAAGAGGACTTGCAGAGAACTGAAACACTACCAACGAAGTCAATGTCTAGAAATGCATCAAATTCAAGTCATCATTCTTCTTTCTCTAAAGTTACCCAGCCAGTTTTTGATAACTATGATGGTGGTGGTGAATATGACAATGATTTTACTGACAGCACTGAGAATCAAAGGACAGTGGATATTGGTAGGTCTGAAAATGATGAGTCCGATATCTGCCCTGCTCTGTATGCTTCTAGTAGACCACCTTTTGATGACAAGGATGATCAATATGAAAAGGCTGCGAGGAGAAGACAAAAGAAGAAGCAATATGATATACATAAAATTGAAATGGAATCCGATTCCATCTCAGATATGAATCCCAGGCCAGGTAAAGACCACGAAGCTAAAGGAGAGGTAAAGACAGAAAGGATACACAAGTCAAATACAAAGGCATCAAAACCTTCATTTAAGGACTTTTTGCGACAAGAAACACGATCCTTTGAGTATTTCAATCATCAGTCTGATGAGGGTGCAAGGTCCCAAAAAGATTTTGAAGGGACGAAATTACAATCTCATAACAAATCACCAGCGGTAAGGAGATCACAACCAGAGGACATTTATGAGCCACCTCATGGGAGAGCTTCAAGACAAGGCTTTAGAAGCACACCGGACTATGCAGAAGCTCACAAGAGCTATAAAATTCGCCAAAGTGAAATCAATAATTTTGATTTCCAAACATCAAATACTCACAGCGTATCAAGATCTGAGGATAAAGTAAAGGCTAAAATGAATTATGGGGATATGCAGGACGAGCATATTTTTATGGAAGGTAGGAAACCACAGGATATAAACCGCTCTACACAGTCTGGTATTGGTAAGGATGACCTAGAATTTCAGGGTTTGGGGATTCATTTAGGTGTGGAGCATTCAGTGGAAACACCGTTGAACCATGACGTTCATTTCTCAGATCTATCAAAGCAGAGATCTTCAAGGGACAATGTTCAATCAAGGCACAGTTATGAAGATTTACAACAAGGCGAGTTACATAATGAGGAAGATCGTAAGATTGGTAAAGTGAGACAGCACAAGGCAACACATCATGGAGAAAATCACAGATCCCGGAAAACTCAACAACAATTAAGAGGGCAGCAGAGTTCTCCCAAGCTCAGCCAATTTCCTCCATTGGACAAGGAAGATGAAAGAGAATCAACAAATTCAGGCTATGCAACTTCCCATAAACCATCTCATATTTCTCCAACTTCCCCACGTTCTTCTACAAAATATACACATGCCACAAGAAATCTTGATTCCATGCATGACTACAAAGCAGTTATGGCGTCGCCCGCTCCATTACCACCTGTAAACAGTGAGAATAAAAAGCAAGTTCTGAAATCATCCAAGGCAAAACACCCATCTGAGAAATTCTCTTCTGTTCCTTCTACAACTCCTTGTACTGACAATGAATTCTCTGAACGCCTTGATGCCCTTAGAAGAAAACGGTGACGAATCATCTCATACCGAGGGCTTCGTTTTTCTGTATCCACTTATTCAGTGTTATTGGTATTGCTATTATCAGTCTCCCTTCATATTGAATTCATTTGTGCGAATATTCTTATCGTCTTACTTGTTCGTCAAGTTGTTGAGCATATGGTATTACTCGTCTTTACTTTAATTTAAGTACAATATCATTTCATTTAGCAATCCCTAGTCTTGGGGCAGTTTTTATTTTCAAGTTCAAATTCTTCATTTTGAGATTCGTCAGTTGTACTTAAATGTTGAAAAATATTTTCCTGTATCTCATAGCTTCTATATTTAAGGTGGTTTATCCATTTCGGTATATTGGATATGGTATATCCTCGAGTCTCATAATTACCACGGCACCCCTTTGGTCGCTTGTTTAAATAAAATGTTACAATTGATACTTTACTGATAAGTTTAAAGCTGTTAGTTTCATTGAAACTCCTTTAAAGCTGTTAGTCTCTAAACTAATAATTGTTATTTGCATTGAATTTAACTAGGGTAGTCAACTTCAATGAATTAACGTTTAGGAGCTGGTTAACAGATTATATTGATATACTTTTAAGCAAAGGTTTGCCAGCTCCCTTTCTATGTCAGCTTTCTATGGTGACAGGCTTTTCAAACAATTCCCTCAATTCATCCCTCTTGTAAGTTTTTCCAGGATGTGTCATTCTAAGGGTATTTTGTGTTGTAAGCGGCTAAATTTATGGTTCTCGCTTGTGGATCTGGTCCATGTTTCCTTGGAACTTCTACTGTTGAAGAGCACCCATGAAGTCTCTGTTTATGTTTAAATCTGTGTTGTGAAATAACTAACTAGCAATCAATGATCCTTACCACCATTGTAGTTTAGTCGCTATTTTACACGACCAGTAAGTTTATTTATCATTTTTATTCTTTCTTTAACGTGATCAGGTTACTAAATAAAATATAAAGGTTATCATTTTTATTCTTTCTTTAACATAATCAGGTTACTAAATAAAATATAAAGGTTTATAAAGGTTAAAGGCATTGATTGATTAAGACAGTGCTATATAAATACGATCATCTAAATCAGCATAGGTCTATTTTAAATTCAGATCTATTAAGTATGAAGAGATCCAATGTTTTGAGTTGTAATTTTTTTTACACATTTAGTAAAAATTTACACAAGAAATTTGATATATCTGGGTGCTTGATATATCCAGATTCAATATGGATTTATGTTGGTTTTTGTTTTGTTTTGTTTTGTTTAATTTTTAATTTTATGAACCAACATGGATTTTTTTATTTACTTTTCATTTGGTTTTTATTTTTTAGTTTATGAACAGATGTGAATTTTTTTAGTTACTTTTTCATTTTTGGTAATGTGACATAGCTTTAAGTTAGGTGACAACATCTCCCCCATATTGAGGCAATAACCTTAGAAATCTCACTAAGAGATGTACTATATTTGATAAATTATGGATTTGGAGGAAAGATTTAAAACCAAAGTTAAAAAACTTGGACTGGACAAACTTATAGTGGAGTGTCATCTGCACAATTTGGCAAAACCCAAAACTTGACATAAAACTTATCAATAATTTGAATTGATAAAATATCTAAAAATTAAATAAAAAAGTTCCTTTTTGAATTGATAAAATACTTAAAAATTAAATTAAAAAGTTGTTTTTTTCTTCTTCTAATTTTATAACCTGTTTATTTATTTATTATTTATTTATTATAAGATGTTTCTTCCTGTTAAAATTTAAAAGCAGTTTATTCAATATGTATAAAAGCCCACAATTCAAATTCGAAAATTAGTTTGGAGAAAAAGTGGTCAAATTCAAAACTAGTTTAAAGTTTGAACACCATAGATGTAAATCATCACATAATGTAGACCCCTTGGGACTCATGAATGTGAGTGTTGTGCTCCTTGCAACCAATTGCCCTCACCTTGAGAAGTTGGTTCCCTCTGTCGCCATGACCCAATTTGAGGTTAGATTGGTATTGTTTAGGTTGATGGTATCAAATTCACATTTAACTTTCAATTGTTCGTTACAAATGATGAGATTATAATGCATGAAGACCAAATCGTTAAACCTTTGTTGGGTCAGCGTGTTGCTTTTGTTGGTGTAAATGTAGTTGAACACAATACAATCACATTCACATTCATAAGCACTACAAGCTGACATAACACTTGGATTGTAAGATTCTCCATGTTAAGAGTCTACAATAATGCCAAACACACTTTGCAACTTACAAAAGGTTTTCATAATTTAAATATTAAAATAAATCAGAAAAATTCAAGCTTCAAATAAATGGAAAGTCTTCTAAAATGAATTTAGAGTGGAATATAAATTTTATTGTAAACATTCATTCCTATTCCTTGACTTTATTTTTTTATATGCCGCAGTGTCTCAACATTCTTGTACTTTTTAAACATCCTTGTACTTTTCTATCTAGATATAGATGACCTCTTGAGTTGCATCATTATGGAAACATCCTCTCAATGCATTCAAAATGTCTTCTATCACTTGAACCATTGACATTAAAAGTTAGATTATAAAAGAAAGTTACTCAACAACATGTAATGGCCAATGAAGTTGATGTTGTCACCTAGTACTGATAATTTCTCAGAAAAAAACATTTATTTACCCTCACCCTCATGTGTTGATTGAATCCCCTTCTTGGCCTTGTCGATCCTTAATGGATCACTATGTAATTTGTCATCCTTTTTGGTACATTTTGGGGTGAAGAACGAGTTGTGAAATTATAGGGGCCATTTTCAAGGTGGATCATGAATTCAATTGAGCAAGACAAAAAAAATGTTGGCTTAAGCTACGGAAATGCAATTTTGGTGGTTGAGAAAAGGTTTAATTGGAATAGTGGATTGCCCCAAGGTTTAGTACACATTGAGAGCTTTCCAACGGTTCAAAGAACATCTCAATTGGAATTTGTATGAGGAAGTTATGACCTTTGGAAATTGACCTATGCTTTGACCATCATAGTGTCAAGGGGCTTCCACTACAATGCAAAGGGAAAGAGATGATGAAACTCTGCCATATCAAGTACTACAATGCAAATGGAAGTGAACATGAGTGACCTTTATGAAAGTGAGGAGAAGGAGTTGTCAAACTCTTTGTTATTTAGATACATATCAAGAAGACCAAGGTGGATTGTTCCATATGAGTCTGGTTAACATGGCAACCTCATAATACAAGATTTGGTAAGTAAACTTGGATTGGAAGTACATAATCATCCATACTAAAATGAACAAATGTTCATTTACTAACAAATATACAACATAGAAAGAAAAGACAATAGAAATCCATATAAGACAAGTAATAAATAATTGAATAACATAGAATGAATAGATGAATGATTACATTGCCATGGGACAATATACTTATATGCATTGATTGGCCACCATGGTTGATAGGTCATGTCCCTTGGTTAGATCATTTCCTTTAGTTAGGATGTGCCATTTCATTTGGTATTATTATTACTATTTATTTGTTTTATGTATATTTGTGTTCATTACATTGTCTTCCTCTTTAGAAATGTTTTGTCCTCAAAACATATTTATGGGAAAGACTTTATCTCTTTTTCTAACTTGTAATGCTTTCTCATGAATCTCTAGTTTTGAAGCTAGAAAGGCTAATGACACTAGATGATATCTTCTAAGCATTGAACATAACTATCTAATGAAAGGATTTGTCCATCCTAATTCGATCTTCTATGGGATTGTGCATTTATGGGGTTCTTGGAAAGAGCCTGATGTATTGTGATTCCTAAGACAAGATATACTTTTTGGCACCATTATATTGCCATTAATATTCTTTGGGACATAGGTTAATTGTTTTAGTTCAGAATGGTGTTGATGCAATAATTTTTTAAGGTATCAACTCTTTTGATTAGGATGTCGATAAGGTGTCCTTGTAACTTGATTTTTCTTCTTCATACATGTAATGTTTTCTTGATTCATCTTTTGCAATATGTCAATTTTGCACACTCGTGTTGCTTTGTGTAGATATTTGGATTTCCAATCACTTTTATCTCGACATATGAAGATACCTTTACTTCCATTGGATTTGAGTTTGTTTGAGTTGTGATGTTGACTTGATCTATATTGGTTCATTCCTCCACAACTTGGATTTTTGCATCTAAATACTTCTCTAGTTCAATAGGACCAGTTTATGTTTCCTTATTAAATGATGTTTTTTGTGGGTAAGTTGTTTAATTTGTTCTATAATGATTTCTTATCATTCTTTAGTTTCTTGATTTGTGCAACCAAATTTTGATTATTGTTTTTATTGAATGAGGAATTATCATTATCTTTCTTAGTGATAATCTTGTCATATTTTTTCTTTAGATCTTGATTTTCTTTCTATAATTTTGACTCAATTGTTTTTCATTTTTTAATTCATTGATTTGAGCGAGCAACTCTTGATTACAATTTTTTAGGTGATATTTTTTTTTGTCTTTCTTTGATACACTCTTCTCAAGTTTTATCCTAAGGTTCTGATTATTCACTTGTGAATTTTGATTATATTGGATTGTGCATAATGTAGAAAAGAACGACATCGAATTTCATTTTATTTAATTTGTGGTTATATGTTCCATGTTATTTTCTTTCAATTATTGTATTGAGTGATAAAGTGCATTTTTGTGTCTTATTTAAAATTAGTTGAATTGTTTACATTTTATCCTATTTATTTTATTGATAACCATGATAGCCATAAGAATTCCTTAAAAAACTTTTTGGTGTAATATTTCACTTAAGCTTGATACTTATTTTTTTCAAAAAATTTGAATCGATATCCTTAGATAACCTACTCACTTTCCCAACTTAAAGAATGAACTAATTTTGAATAATTCCCTTATAACCTTTTTAAATTAAAATTGGAATTTATCCTTTTTTATATTTCCTTGATTCCACTAACATATAGGGGTTTCAATACAATGTGATGAGGCTTTTGGTTGCTTTACAATGTGATGAGACTTTTGATTACATTTAAGGTTGATTTCGCACTCATAAAATAATTGCGATGAAAGCTTGGATTTAAAATAAATTAAATGCAATGATTAACCCATAAAAATATCATTCACGAATATTTCAAGAGCTTAACCCTTTTCTAATACTTGTTAATATTTTTATTATTTATGTTGCCAACGTCTAACTCGAAATTGATGAACCAACATCACTTAAAAGCAAGATATACTTCAGAATATGTTATGCCGAGTTTATGCTACATGATTTTTAGTGGAAGCTTCACCTTGCTCTTTAAATTTTGTTTTATTTAAAACCTTAACTTTAATTTGTATTCACCTGAATTGATGCACATTGATTGATTGCGACCCTTTGCGTTGATGTTTCTAGGGTTTAATGTTTGCAACCATGTATCACATATTTAATATTCTAGGTTAAAAATACATTCAACTTCTCTCCTTTAAATATGCCCTCGGGGTACTTTTGTGGTGAATGATGTCCTAATAGTATTTTTTGCCACTTCATAGAGACCTCAACAACATCACCAATCCATATCTCACATTAGTAGTCAACGAAGATCGTCCAGTTACCAGTGACATGACTCCTCCAGGAAACAACACAGTACATTGTATAATTCCCTTCCTGGCTCTTTCTCTAAATAGTCATCTATCTTGAGCTTCCTCCACTCGGCCTTGAATGCTAGGAGAGACAAATATAACAGATTGTGAGACATGCATTCCATTGCTTGTTGCTCATTTTTTCTTGATCCTGGATCTATCGATTTTGGTACATCTTTCATCTATCTCTCTTTTCCCAAAGGGGATTCCCTCTCTAGAGCTTGAAGAGTGCTTACACATCGTTTATATTAGATCCACATTCTTAGTTTTTGCTTTATGTATTCTATTTTTATAGGAGCCGCTATAGTGCTCCCACTTTGTACTGACATCATACCTTGCAGTCCCTTTGACCTACTTTAGTGGTCATTTGTTGGACATTAATAAAATGATCTTATCTATCTTATCTATCTCAATGGATTCTCTATGACCCCTCTCCTTTGGATATGCCCTCAATGACAATAATTGGGTACTCTTGTGGAGAATGATTTCCTAAAAGTATTTTTTGTCGTTTTTTCAATGGATGCTCTATGGCGTTGAGACTATTTCCAAATCCACTTTAGTGTTTTATTTCCTTCTATGTCACTATTTGTTAAAGTGTTTGTGGTGGATGTTTCACGTTGTTTACACAAATTATACCAGAGTAGCCAGTAGCCACAATTTCATAAAGATTACTCATTATATCTATATTTCGTTTATGTTTTTTGTCGTGTCTCTAAATTCAAAAATACGTTTGACTTGGTATTTTTTTAATTTATTGTGAAATAAATTATTCAACAAACTTCTAAACTTTATAAGGCCAAAGGTCACGATTATAATTGTCTCTAATACGAATGAAATCAACAAATATTCTTTTACTAACAAATATCCACCATAAGAAGGAAAAACAACAAAAAATTATGTAGAACAAGTAATAGATAATTGAATAATATGAACGATTAAGTGCCATGAGACAACACACTTATTCATTCACTGGTCACCATGGTTGATAGGTCACGTCCCTTGGTTAGGGAATGCCTTTTATTATTATTGTTATTATCATTATTTGATTGATGTTTGATATATATTTGTGTTCATTACACATACCCACTAGAATGGGTAAATAAGGATGTATAGTTGGGAATTATTAAGCAATGCAAGGCTAGATTTTTCATTAGTGCAAACTATATTGATGAAGTGGAGGTAGATTTACTTCCACTTTATGTTTGTGGTGTAGTGTTTGTAAACTCGTACACGTACATGAGTGACACTATCGTCATAGGAAGACAAAACTAATATTTCCTAGTCAAGGATGACAAATCCTTCATTTAATGTAGACAAAATCCATGTCCATGCTATCTCTCGAAAATTTCAACTAAGCCAAGAAACTGACTAGCTCAACTAGGAAGTGAAGGTATCTCTAGATGAACACGCAAAAAAAAGAAACACCAATTGGAGAAGCTTATGTTGGTTCACAAAGAAGTGTTCTAAAAACCTAAAGGGATAACACCTAAGAAAGAAGTGGTGCAAAAGATACCACTATTGTTGAACTATCTATTGACAACATAACACTGTATAGCTAACTAGAACAAGATGAAATGAAGAAGAAATTGAAACAATTGTTGGAGAAGGGAGTCATACAACCAAGTACCCCGACCTTGTGGGTCACCTATTACAATAGTGCCAAAGAAGGATGGGGCTTGGTGAACTTGTATTGACTATAAAGTTCTTAACAAGATTACTCTTTAAGAATAAGTACATGTACCTATGATTAGTGACTCTTTCGATCCACTTCAACATGCCAAGTTCTTCACCAATCTAAATCTCAAATTGAAACCACCAAGTGTCAGTGAAAGAAGAAGACCCTTGTAAGACTACCTTTAAGTCAAGGTAAGCTTTCTATGAGTGGTTTTAATGGTTTATGTAATACACCAACTGCTTTTATGTGTTTGATGGACGATGTATTGTGTTTTTATGTAGATTTATATGGAATGGTTTACTTGGATGGAATTTTAATATTTAGCTCCACATGGGAATATCATATCTCACATTTGATGTAGGTGTAAAAGAAGAAAATATCAGTGGTTGACGAACCTTAAGAAATGTGTTTTTTTTCCAAAAATGCATGGGGTACTTGGGGTATGTGATTCATGGAGAACTCAAGAACGATCTTACGAAGATGGATATTTGTGGGAGCCACCTAGTACATTTAGAACTTCATAACATCCTTTGTAGTGGTTCATTAGAGGAAATTTGGGGTCTAAAATGGGCCTCCTAAGGAAAATAATAAAATAATAGTTAAAATAATAAAATAATATTTATTAATTTTGGAGGAAGAAAGAAAAAAACTATTTTTTTGTTCGTATTTTCAACATATATTATGTTTTTACTCAAATTTCGAATGTGAGGGCTCATTAGATGGGGAATTTAATTCCACATCCAACGAGTACTCACACAACATACTTTTGACGGACCTTGCTACCCGAAAAACAAGAAATACCTAAAAAATGTGATGATGATGTCATCATCACGTTTTTTTAGGTATTTCTTGTTTTTGGGGTAGTGGGGTCTGTCAAAAGTAATTTTGGAGGAAAAAAGAAAAAAACATATTTTTTTGTTCGTATTTTTAACATATCTCCTTGTGTTTTTACTCAAATTACGAACGAGAGGGGGCTCGTTGGATGGGGAATTTAATTCCGCGTCTAATGAGTACCCACAAGACATACTTTTGACGGACCCCACTACCCCAAAAACAAGAAATACCAAAAAAACATGATGATGACCATCAAAAGTATGCTGTGTGGGTACTCGTTGGATGCGGAATTAAATTCCGCATCCAACGAGCCCTCTCGATCGAAATTTGAGTAAAAACACAGGGAGATATGTTGAAAATACAAACACAAAAAGTAGTCTTTTTTATGACAAATATGTCAATTCAACCATTATGGTTGACTCATTTTATTGAAATTCTATTGGTTCTTGAATTCCAACTCACAAGAATTTATTGTTGGCTCATTTTCTTATAAGGCCCATTTTGGACCCCAAATTTCCTCTTATGGTTGTACCATTCCATGTTGTAATAGCTAGTTGAAAGAGTTTTGAATGGTGAAAGACTCAACATTAATATTTTGACAAACATAAACATATGATCAATGAAACAAAAGTCTTAGAATTTCCCAATTTGTGGAATCCCTTCAAAGTGGGGACAACTGGAAGTGGGTATGCTATGGGAGTAGTTTCGAAGCAATGAGGTAACCTGATATGTTATCATTATAAATTGTTTCATGTAGAAATCCTAAACTACCCCACATATCATTAAGGAGATCTATGCCTTAATGTAATATTTTAAGTGGAAATACTATATGATGGACATCAATGGAGATCATCATCCACACTAATGATCAATTCTTGCAATACTTGTAGGCCCAAAGTAAGCTTCAACAAATAAATGACTACAAATGGATTAGAATTTTGCCGTAGTTTCGTCTCATCATCAAACATAAGGGAAAAAATACCAACAGTATGGAAGACATGCTATAAAGGCCACCAACAATTGTTCTTTGAGAGGGCCTAGGTGCACTTTAGGATACTTTGTAATGAACATAATGTATATATAAAACATTAAAAATAATAAATAATATAATGAGTGAAGTAACACATTGATTTGAAGGCATGACCTTGTGAAGGGACATGACCTATCAACCACGGTGAGTAGTAAATGCAGATATAACTATATCATTCCATGGCATTGTATTCACATCTTATCTATTCATTCATACTTTACTTATTCAACGGCCCTATATGAATTTATGTTTATTGTCCTCCTTATGTTGGATATTTGATAGTAAATGAGTTGTTCATTTCATTGGTATTAGAGGTATATTCTGATCCAGATTTTGGCCACAAAAAATAAAAATAAAAACTATGAGTTCCATATCTTAGAACCCAATCTGGCTTTTGGTCATTCACCATTCAAAATTTTAGTTAAACAAAGATCACTTTGTTGCAATTTGAAGACATATTAGGGGGGGAGAAATCAATAAACTTAATTGAAGAGATATCCAATCAAATCCATTGTCGAAATCGTTGGGAGACAGGGTATCCAAATATTTGTTGGGTCACACAACAACAAGGACCACCAAAACCTCTGTTGACCATTGTAACTCATTCAAACAAATTTTTGAATATCTACAACCAATACTTGTGGAAATAAATAAATAAAATGTTACTATGAAGGAGTCATCAAATAATTGTAGGTGTATTTCACTGGTGAAGTTCTAGATACAACATACTTGCAGGACATAGATCACACAAGTTAGAATAGGTTTGAGTACAATTAAAAGAAAATGTGATTGCCCATTACAGTGACATCATAACTAACACAGTTATCATATCCATCTTTCTATGAAATTGTGCTTGCTAAATTTATCAGATGAAATGCCATTGAGCGCAACAATAGAAGACATAAGAAATAAAACCCTACATCTAGGTTTGTGATCAAATTTATTTAAATCTTATGGCTATTGTTTTTTGTATCAACTTAAAAATGAAGTTTCAAAGAGATATGTGTCCAAAATCACTAAAGTGGGTTGGATTACCTACCTTTGGGGTAGTCACTATTAATGTTGAGTTGAATGCCTAAAGAACTAGTCCGTTTGTTCTTAACTCTTCCATGATCTCTTTAGTCTCCAAGCCTATTGGTTAAAATAATCCTCTAAATAATTCTTCTATGAAGCAATTGGGACTTGCAAATTTCTCATATTGAAGATATTTGACTATTTGGGTCACCTCTACCATCCCTATGGGTCTATATAGATCCTTGTTTTCCTCATGATCAATCCATATTGGAAATACCATTTCCATTGACATGACACCCTATGGTTTCCTTATTAGGATGGGAGTATGAATGTTTGAAGTATGAGGTAGTTTCCTTACCTATGTCTTCAAAATATTCACAAATAATCCCCTCTCATCTTGGATTCTCCATAATGATTTCTAGCTTGCTTAGATTTTGCTTGCTTTAGTTAGAAGGTTGTATTTTTTTCAACTACTTCAAACATATGTTTTCACTTTTCATTCTTCATCTTGCCTCTAGAAAGGAGAGCATTCCTACTTTCTCCAGGGTCCTAAAGTTATTTTATGCTATCTAGGAGATATCTTGACTCTTTTGTTTTGAGTTGGATGGATTTAATTATCACTTATACCTCACTTATATTTTGATCCAAGTTATAAAATTTCTTGCATTGCCACTCCTTAAAGATTATTTTTGCAATATACTTAACCCAAAAATTCAAGGAAAAAATGAAAAACACAAGAGAGAATAGATAAAATAGATAGCTATGGACACTTACCTCTTCAAGGGAGCAACCTCCAAGAGAACAAATCCAAATATAATGACAATTCTTGACCAAACATTACATGCATGACTACTCTATATATAGTGCTTCAATAGATAAAACCTTGAACTACTTATGGTCTTGCTATTAATGAGGGTTAAGCACCTAGGGTCATTTATTCAATAAAAAGGGCCCAATTACAGTAAGTCACTACCCAATAAATATCTAATGGGCGTTATGTACTTGCACATAGATAAAGTAGGGGGATACGGTAGGACCCTATCCTACCCCCCCCCCCCCCCCCCCCCCCCCCCCCTTCAAAAATAGCATTGTTCTCAAGGTTAGAGATAGGAAACTACTGCAAAATGGATTGCAATTCCCAAGTAACATCTTCTAGTAGGGCATCCTTCCATTAAATCAAAACTTCTTGTATAGTATGTTGACATAGTTGGCATTCCTTGGTGTCCAAAACTACTTATGGTTGGATCTAAATGGAACTTCTTCATCCAATTATGCTAATGTAGTTTGAAATCAACCATTTTGACCCGCAACCTTCTTCAAACATGGCAAATGAAAAATTAGGTGGAGCTTAGAGTGTGATGGGAGTGCTAATTTGTAGACCACCTACCTAATGCGTTGAACAACATGATATGGGCCATAAGAATTTGGTACAGTATTTTGGCAACCATTAACTTTAAGAGAGGTCTTCTTATAAGGTTGGAGTCGAATGAAAACCTAGTCTCCTTCTATAAGTGAATTCTCTAAGCGTTGCTAGATTCCCTATTGCTTCATGTTATTTTGATCCATTGCTAAATTTTCCTTGAGTGTGCAAAGAGTGACACCATGATTATGAAGCAGACTATCAACTGCATGTACCTTGGAAGTAACTGCCATATAAGAAACCCCATAGAGGGCAATTTTTGACCATACATTGCTTCATATGGTGTCATTTTTATAGCCTCATGATAAGTGGTATTATACCACCATTCTGCCAAAAGTAATTACTATGCCCACCAGTGTTGCACTTGTTGATTGATTTTGTCTGGCCATCTGTTTGGAGGTGAAAATATGTGTTCACTTGCAACTGGTTTCCATATAGTTTAATAGTTATTGCCAAAATTTGCTAGTGAATGTGGGATCATGATCTAACATAATGGAGCTAGGCATGCCATTGAAGTTGAAAATATGATCTAGAACAATTTGGGCAACATTTTCTAGGGTAAATGGGTGCTAGAGTTCAAAAAAAGAGCACTTTTGGAGCGACAATCAACCGTCCACCATGGTGATTGAATTGTTACCTCCTTTTAGAAGACCAACAATAAAATCTAAGGAAATTCTAGTCCAAATAGTGGTTCGGGTTGTAATTCCCTAGGAGTCTTCTATTATGCAACCAAGTCCTAGAAAAAACATTAAAATAACAGGATTAGACTAGAAGAAAGTAATCCACACCTTAATAATGAATAAAAGAGATGAATAGAGAGCCTCTTAAAGGGATGAACCTCCTTGCACATTTTACTAAGTACATAAGACAAGACACGATAAAATGATGACTAAAATGAAAACATCTCCTTCCTATATATATAGGAGACAAATATGTACAATAACAACTAATAGACCCAAGATGCCATCAATTATATGTAATACACCACAATATAGGGGGTAATACACCACACTATAGGGGGGAATGTACCCAACATTTAGGGCTTAACATGCCCCTCCCCTTTAGAAAAGTGTTTTCCCCATTGCTTGGGAAGTTGTGGATGCATCTGCATGAAGGACACATCTTCCAATGTCGAATATGCAATTGGTAAGTTCTTCCACTTGATGAGGTACTCACTAATAACCTGATTTTGTAGTTATTTGGTCCTTGTTTCAATTATTTTTTCGGGTTTCCATATAATTTTTCCTTCTTCAAAACTCTTTTGACGACAATGTTGATATGCCTATTGTTTCATCATGATTTTTGACATATTCAGGATTTGGAGAAATTCTTGTTGGTGCTCTATGCAGTCTACCGCTAATTGAACTGTAGATTTTCCTGCCACTTCTTTAACCATGTGCTCCATTTCATTCTTCTGGCCATAGGGGTATCTATAAGGTCTGATGCTAGAAGGAACGCTTCTTGGAATTAAGTGAATAGCATGGTCCAAATATTGAAGTTGTGTAAAACTTATTGGAACATCTTCAAATACCTTGGAAGGCTTATTAAAGACCCTTTGGAAATCTTGGGAAATAGGAGCCTTAGATGTTTGAACATATAGTGAGCATAACTGTATAATTGCACCTTGTTGTCCTTTCTTTAAAAATTTTGTCATACCATTAGAGACTATCACCTTTCTTGGTTTCATTATGATACCATTTAACACAAATTCTTTTCCTTCCCAAGAAAATTTCATGAAAATTTGTGAAAATTAAAAGCCACTGTTCCCAATGATTGTAATTATTGAACCCCGAATACAAAATCAACCCCACCCATTGGGATAGAAATCATGGGACTATTCAATACATATTCCCCCATAGTAATATTGATATTATGGCATTTCCCTGAACAATTGATGGTTCCTCCATCTACAGTCATTACTTGAAATTATGGTGCTGGATATACAAAGCAATTGATATCTTTGGCTACTTTACAATGAATGAAATTATGAGTACTACCATAATCAATCAACACTATTAGATTTTTATTTTTGATATATCCTTCGATCTTGAGAGTTTGAGGAATGCTAATTCCAGCCAAAACATGACAAGATATGGTGGGAGTAATCACTTCTAGTTTTTCCCCTTATGGTGGTTCCTACTCTTTTTGTTCTTCCTCTTCACATTCTATGAAGAATAGTTTCTTTTCTCCACACTTATGTCCATTACTGTACTTGTTATCACAATTGAAGCATATACCTTTTTCTCTTCTTTCATCCATTTGTTGAGGTGTCAACCTTTGAGGTGGGTAGAATAAGGAACATCATTTTCTCTGTATGTGTTGGAAGTGATATTTCTAGTGTCCACCACCAAATGTTTACTTTCAACCTTCCTTGCCATCATGAAATCCTTATCCAAGGATGGTAGTTCAAAGAGACACACCTCATGTTGAATGCTATCCTTCAAGGTTCCAATAAAGAGATCCAACAAATTATCTTCTGAAATATTCTTCACTTTGAGACATAGCTTCTGAAACTACTTGATGTGCTTTGTAATCGGACCTTTGTGCTTGAGATTTACCAACTATCTAAAGAAAGTGCTGCTATTCATATCCCCATAATGTGCAATTAATTCTTATGGGAATATAGACCAATAATAATAGATTTATTTTTACGGTCACAAAGACATTGATACCATACAAATTGATTAGGGTCTAAATATAAGGATGTAATAGTTTCCTTTTGCAAAGTTGGCACCTGGTGTAGATCAAATAATTTCTCCATCTAAAATATCCAAATTCTTTGATCATTGCCATCAAACTTTATCATGTCAATTTTGGGAGAAGAGTAGTTCCTTAAACTTGAGTTTAAACCATGATAATGTAGTGAATCATCAAATTTTTGGGTCTCAATCCTCTCATTCTCCAATTGCTTTTCAATTTCCGCAATACATGACTGGAATATTGCCCATTTTTCCTCCTCATTCTCTTCTTGAGTAGATGAATGAGGAATAAAGTTATTTTTTATATATTTCATGAGTTACTTCAATTATTGAAGATCTTATTTAATAGCCATATTATTTTCCAATTTAACCAAGTCGTCCATTTTCACGTTCTCTTTAATCATCTCTTCCAACTTGGACACACTAAAAGATATGTCTTCAGTTTCATCGTATGTCAGAGATGAATCCTATGGTGGTTTGAGTGGAGTGTTATTTTTTCCACTTCCTTTTGGTTTCATTTTGAACAATATAAATATATATCACACCCTAGGGTTCACCACAAATAGATCCTTCTACGCAAAGTTAATCAAACTCAAAATGACGTACCTTTTTCAAACCCCGATTGAAATATTGTTTTATGGAAAATTTGGAACTGAGGTAAAATTTAAATGTCGGATCCTATAAGTCTGAAAAATTCATTCTATGGTATCTTGATGTGTCCTCTTTTCGATGTCAAGGGTCTGACCTAATTCGGATGCTCCAGTAAAACATTATTACAAATATCCCAACACTTCTTATTTTTGGTCTATTTAGAAGAGCGAACTTGTATGGTATGCCAAGTGTCAAATATTTTAGTTCTGAGGCTAAAAAATATGCCACCGATACTTTGGTATGTCTTCTTTCTTATGCCATAGGTGTCGAGCAAAATATGCACTATCTAATTCGACACTGAATTGTCAACCTGATGGCTCATAGGCTTAGAGGTGCTGGCACAATATGTGCGGAACTAAATCCTAAACTAATCTAAGCTAACCTAACCTAAAGTCGACAGTATACTTAAAATAAAAACAAGAAAATTGAGATAGATTATCACCTAAGGAAGAAACTCATTATGGAGTGACCATATCTCATTAGTTAGGTCATTAATCTTATCCGCCGGTGAGTTATCACTATCTTAAAGGAAATTAAACATTCCTAATCTAGGGTACATAATTCAATTCCTATTCTAGAAAACACTTCTATTTCGAAAGAGGATTAATCTATGAACTTCAAAACCACAACTTTGCTCCAGATATGACATGTGTCTGCTAACTAGGAAAGCATGTAAAAGTCTATTCTAGATTTCTAATTCTAAATCTATTCTAGCAAGCAATGAAGGTATTCATTCTTCTCATTAATTATCTATTGATAAAGAAAGCAGTGCTATGATACTTTCTAACAAAGAATCTTCAAATCAACTAACTAACAATGCTAAGTTACTAATCTTCTAGTTCCTATTCTATCTAAAAGCTTCAAATCTTGTAAACAAATATGATCTATTTGAGCATAAAAAATCAAGACATAACTACTCTATTTCTATAGTGAATTGAACGATAAACTAATCTTAAAATTTGTAAACAAATTTATGTATTGAACATCGAAAAGCAAAACAACACTATTATGTTTCTATAGTGAATTGAATTGCAAACTAAGTTATCTAATCAAACATTTAATGTCAGTTTTTTACTAAGAAAAAAAGAAAAAAAATCCCAAAAATTACTAAGAACATTGCCAATTTTTACCATAGGTGATCGCTTGTATTGCTATAAAATCCTACTTATTTCGTGATATTCTCATATTCATTATACTAATTATTCATTGGCTTAAATGTTGACATTTTTATAGATTGTTGAAAAATGTTCAAATTTTATGATAAAAATTTAAAAATGCCTTCAACATTGTCTACACTACTTTTACGATCAAAGATTAACAATGCCTTCAGCATTGTCTACACTTCTTTTCAATAAATAAAAATACAATTTTGATGCTAATGGATGCAAGTAACTTGTCTATGCACTGATATGATAATGTGTGGAAGGTGCCTATTTCTTACTGCTATCATACCATGCAATCCATATTGATATACTATTTCATGCATGCCTAAAGGTAAAAGCCAACATCTGATAAGTGATTTGTATTATCATCTACTATTAATGTTGTATATGCATGCTTCGACTTAATGTAAAGTACATAAAACCTCACCTTATTGTTACATTTAATACATATACAAAGTCTGCTAGTAACACTCATTCACTTCAACCTTTGTAAGTTGGTTAGTCAATGCAAAAGTGGGCAAATTGGTATTAAAGATAAAATCTTGTTAAACTTTATATCATTGCTATGAACATTTGGATGATAGTTATATGATTCAACACATGTCACTCATAATACTACTATCTTGACCAACTTTAGTTGCTTACACTGTTTTACTTATGATAAATGCTTATATTTGAATGACATTTGCCTATGCGTTTATTGTTGGGATGATATACTACTTCATTAATAACTACTCTGACATTATTTTACAAACACTTGTAGTACATCCCTTCTCACTCTCATGGTTTGACTGCAATAAGGCATTGGTCTCTAATAACCTCGAAAGAGGTGTTCTTGATGTTTAGTGTCTTTTCCAGAGTTGAACTAGGGATATCCCCTAGGAGGCTTCGACTTTCGAAGTAGTTGGGGACAAGTGGCTAAGGTGCCACTTTATAGGCTTACGGGTGGCTTAACTTACCATTTCAACCGGTAACACATCCATTGAACTCAAGAAAAGAGATATTTTCCTCAAGGATCCAAACTCATTGCTGAAGAATTTACAAAGAATTGGCAAGGAAATCCACCATCTCACTTAAAAAATATAAATAAATAAATCAATACTCTTATAGTGAAAAATCTCCATCACACATTCTAAGATAGTGGATTGCTTCAGACATTCGATAATAACCTTCCATCCCCATAAATGAATTGTAATATTGAAAAATTTCCTTCAGACATTTGATAATAACCTTCCATCCCCATAAATGATCTTACATCCCTTACATTTTTTGTAGTAGGCCATTCTGGTATGGATTTTATTTTTCTAGGTCCACTACTTCTCCCTCTTATGAGATAGTATGACCCAAATACAATAGTTGTTTTTGGTAAAATGAGCATTTACTGATCTTGGCATAAAGCTAATTTTCTCTGAGGATCTACAAAGTGATTTGGAGATGTTCTCCATGCTCTTTTTCAGATCTGGAATATACCAAAATATCATCCAGGAACACTATAATGAACTTTCCAAACATTCGTGGAGAGGTTTTTCGGAGAGTCCGCAGTGGCCATTGCTTGAATGTCGACGTTTCGATTCCGAATTAGGAACCATCATCAAGACAAAGAGTCGGGTAACTGAGCTGTAGATTTGGATCATAAATAGTATTAGATTTTAGGTTTTTTGACAATGTTTTGTAGTTTTTTAATTTTTAATTTATTAAATTTTTTTATGATTGTGTTTACCATTTTAATATTTATAATATTCTTAAAGTTTTTCTTTTTATATTACACATTGTAATGTTTTAAATATTTTAAGATATTTAAAAAAAAATTATAATTTTTTTTATGAAAATTATATATTTTAATTATGTTTGATATAAAACTTCTTATATAGTTCTTTTATTTCCGTTTTTATTTAAGATTTGAAATTATAACTTAGAAATTTTAATATTGGTTTTAGTTTTAATTTTTAATGTTACTCATTAAATTTTTTAATTAATGTTTTTTGTTTAAAATTTTAATTATGTATTTTATTATTTTAAAATAGGTTTATTAAATATGTTTTATAAATTTTTTTATAATAGGTTTATTAAATATGTTTTATAAAAAAATTTAAACTTTTTAACCTTTTTAAAATATTAAAAAAAAAATTAATTAATTTTTTTAAATTTTATAATGTTGCTCAAGTATTCTTAATTATTATAGTTAAGGGTTAGTTTTTTGTTGCTTGATTAAGTGGACCCAGGTCTTACTTACTTCAAATCCACCATCTCTATTAAGGTTATTTGGGTGTTTGATTATTTCTAGGGCTTCTCTGAACCGCCTTTTGTAATAATGGTTTTCTCTTGCAAGCATTGAAGTTTCCTCAAGGCAGATATGATGCTTGACTTCTCTGAGTGTTCGGCTAAGGCTGAGGTATGGGAATGTTGGTTGCAGATGTCGACCCCATGTTCTTTCATTCTAACTTTGAGAGATCGACCAGTTTCTCCAATGTAGTTTAGGCCACATGAACATGTAACCCTATAGACCCCTTTCTGCTGATGTTCGTGAATCTTGTCTTTGATAGTCCTCATTTTCTTCCTAATGGTTTCTAGGGGTTTGAATGCTGCAAGGATCTCTTTCTTTCTTAGGATTTTGGCAACCCTATTGGTGATGCCTTGAATGTAAGGGAGATAGGCTCTCTTTTTATCATTGCGTTGTTGGGGTTTTTTTAAGTGACTTAAGGGGTTCCTAATTGCTTTCTTAACATCCTTCTCTTTGTAACCGATGCTTCTAAAGATTTTGGGTAGGTTATCTTGCTCTTCTTTAAGATGTTCATCATCACAGATTCTGACATCCCTTGTTTCTAGAGTGTTGATGATCCCTAGTTTTTGAGCAGGATGATGATGAGAATCCGCATTGAGGTAACTGTCGGTGTGGGTTTTCTTTCTAAAGACCTTATGTCCCAAAGAACCATCAAGTTTTTTGTAGATCAAGACGTCAAGGAAGGGAATGCTCTCATTCTCTTCCACTTCCATGGTGAATTTATGTCAACCAGTTGGCGGTTGAGATGCTCCAAGAATCTATTGAGTTCTTGTTCTCCATGGGGCCAAATGACATTGGTGTCATCCACATACCTTTTCCACAATTTTGGTTTCAGGGGATGGGCATTAAGGGCATTGTTTTCAATTTTTTCCATGAAAAGGTTGGCGACGATCGACGAAAGGGGGGACCCCATTACTACCCCACTGGTTTATTTGTAGAATTCGTCTAGAAAACTGAACAACGTGGAGCGAAGACAGATTTCAGCAAGTTTTGTTGTCTCGGGCTCGGTGACTTCATGAATGAATTCAATAGCTTCATTCAAGGGGATCTTGGTGAATAAACTAACAACATCAAAGCTAACCATGATGTTATTGGGATTGACCCGTTCTTCCGAGATTAGATCAACAAAATCTTTGGAGTCTTTAACGAAGGACTCAGTGTGTCCAACCAGGGGACCTAAATGTTTTGCTACAAATTTTGCGAGCTCATAAGTTGGCGAACCGATTGTATTAACGATCAGTCTTAAGGGAACCCCTTCTTTGTGAATTTTGGGTAAACCATAAATTCTCGGGGTGATTTCTCCCACCGGCATGGGGAGCTTCTTTGTTTTGTCGTCTAGGTTGGATCCTTTGATAACTTTCTTGACTTCTTTGATGATTTTCAAAATCAGATTGCTGTTGAGTTTTTTATAACCGCCACTTGAACCTAGGTGATCAAGCATTTTGGAAATGTAGTCTTTGTTGTTGAGGAGAACTGTGGCTCCTCCTTTATCATCCTTAAGGACTACAATGTCGTCATTGTTTCCAATGTTTTTTAGGGCTTCACGTTCTCCTTTCTAAAGGTTGTCTCTCGGCGGTTTGGCTCTCCTCAGGATGACTGCACAGTCTTGCCTAACTTCCTCTTTCACGTCTTCAGACAGTCCTTGGATGGCGTCTTCAAACATTAGTTAAACACACCTAAACATATGTATGATGCTCTTTCCAGAATGTATGAAGGAAGGAACATCAACATAAAGATGAATTTAGGGCTCTCCCCTAGGAGGCTTCGGCTTCCGAAGTAGTTGGGGACGAGTGACTAAGGTGACACTGGTCAAGAAAGAAGATATTTTCCTCAAGGATCCAAACACATTGCTGAAGAATCTACAAAGTATTGGCAAGAAAATCCACCATCTCACTTAATTTTATTTTATGAAAACTCCTTTGGGGTGCTTAAAGATAGTACATAACCTGAAAAACAAATTTATAGCAGTTTCTTACTGAGAAAAAAGAAAAAGAAAATCCAAAAAATTACTATAAAACATTGTCAATTTTTACCAAAGGTTATCACTTGTCTTTGCTATAGAATCCTAGTTGTTTCATGATATTCCCACATTCAATATACTAATTATTTATTGTCTTAAATGCTGACATTTTTATAGATTATTGAAAAATGTTCAAAATTTATGATAAAAAATTAAAAATGTCTTCAACATTGTCTACACTTTTTTTACAATCAAAGATTAACTCATCAGCAAAGATTCAACTCTATTTGTACTATAAACCAGATTGCAAACCCTCCAAAATAAAGTTTCATAATTTATACTGAATAAAGATTCCATTCTAGTCAAGCAAAGCGATTTTAATCAATGGAAGTGATGATGATACCAGGCTATAACTATGCCAACCACTCCAAAAGAATCCATAATCAATCAATACTATATGGGATATTCAAACACAAGATGACACATCGGCTAAGGAAATAGCGTTGGTAGGAAATGGGCGTCGAGCCTAAGCAATAAATGTCCAACAATGAATAGTGACCATCTGATTAGACATGGATGTTTCAGTCATCGTAGCTGGTGGGATGTCGGAGCTGGTAGATGCCCATGAGTGACCATACCTCATGCTAAGGATGGGTGTGGATGGGTATGACACCTTACAGATTCACATTAAAGTGCCGAAAGGAAAACATAATAGGATGATAGAAGATGTCGTTGCGTAGTTGTTGGAGAAATGTGAAACGTGATGCATTAGCTAGAAAATTGCAATGAATTTTCACCACCTATACATCCATTGAACTCAAGAAAGGAGATATTTTCCTCAAGGATACAAACACATTGCTGAAGAATTTACAAAGTATTGGCAAGAAAATCCACCATCTCACATAAAAAATATAAATAAATAAATCAATACTCTTATAGTGAAAAATCTCCATCAGATATTCTAATATATTGGATTGCTTCAAAACCAACTTGTTGGTGAGCACCCCTCTGCAATAAAATTAATCTTTTTTTGATGAAAACTCTTTTGGGGTGCTTAATGATAGTACATAACCGGAAAAACAAATTTATAGTAGTTTTTTACTAAGAAAAAAGGAAAAAAATCCAAAAAATTACTATAAAACATTGCTGCTATAAGCATTTATCATTTATCATAGCAGCTCCCCCTTAATAAAGTTTCAAATTTTCAATTGAATAAAGATTCCAGTCTAGTCAAGCAAAGCTATTTTAATCAATAATAGCTATGATAATACCGGGTATTTTTATAACTACACCAACCACTGCAAAAGAATCCAGAATCAATCAATACTATATGGGATATTCAAACACAAGAGGGCACGTTGGCTAAGGAGATAGGGTTGACAGGAAAAGCTTATATATAAGTATTCCTATTTGAGCATCCTAAGTTCAAACACAAGACTTCCAATTCTTTTCTTGGCTATTACCCATTTCCAAATCTGATCTCCGCCCCATCTTTTCTTGGCTAATAGCCATTTCGAAAAAAAGTCTTTTTGTTGAGTGCTTCTGATTGATAAGCTGCACAGCATTGACTGAGTTTGCAAACAAGGCCAAACCGCCCTAATTGTCTTACATTCGTGGTTTTTCAGTTTTCTGGTGATATTTATTGAGCAAGAAAAACACAAATATCTCTGGAACCAGATTCCACTCCCAGCAGGGTCCCTTTTCCATTGGTCTCTGGAAACAATATGTTCACAAGTGCCACGGAATCACAGGTTTCTAATGTAGAACAAGGCAGCGGATCGAAATCTAAGAGCCTCTCTGATGGTCTATTGGCTTCACTAAAAGCAAAGGAAGCAGCGAATAGAAGGTTTAAAGCTGCAGCATGGGTAAAGAGCATGGTTGCGTCTTTGGATATACCGTGTGAGCCATCCGAGGAGGAGTTTTGTCTTTGCTTGAGAAATGGGATCATTTTATGTAACCTTCTCAACAAGGTTCAACCGGAAGCAGTGTCCAAGGTCGTTGCAAATCATGTGGAGGAAGGACGCTCTTTATCTGCCTATCAATATTTTGAGAATGTTAAGAATTTTCTTGTAGCTGTTGAAGAGATGAAGTTGCCTACTTTTGAGCAGGAAAGCTTGCAGCCGGGTTTTACTTCTACTGCAAAGATTGTTGACTGTATCTTGGCGCTGAAGGCTTATTATGAATGGAAACAGTGTGGAGGAAATGGCCCTTTGAGGACCCTACGGTTCCTAGAAAGACACGAAATTTCCTTCAACAGTCAACTGTGCCTGTAAAAGCAGCCGAAACCTTGCCAAACCCATCAGTTAGGAAACATTGACGAGGGAGAGAAAAGACTCGATGACATCTTTCAATCTAATGACTTTATAGGAGCTTGGTTAAAGCGAGTTGCTGTAGAAATAACAAGTGACAAGGAAAATGTTGACCAGAACCTTGTCGAAGCCATACAAGCTGCTGCAGAGCATTGCAGGGCTCGACGCAAACACTCATGGATCTTATCATTGCTATTATTGCAGAGAATAAACAGATCAGAGAAATGTGCAGTGTTAATTCCAGTGGATATCACAGAGTTCTGGAAGAAAACGAGATCCTTTACAATAATCTTCAAGACGTGAAATGAAGCATAAGGGTATTCTGCAGAATCAGACCACATTTTGGAGGTCAATCTGACGCTGACGCTAACGCTCAAAATGCAGTGGAATTTATTGGGGAAGATGGATCCCTCCTCGTCAATACATCGAAAATAGGCAAAGATGTACAGAGGATATTTAATTTTAATAAGGTTTTTGGGCCATCTGCTACACAAGAGGATATTTACATGGATACGCAGCCATTGATCCGATCTGTAATGGATGGTTACAATGTCTGCATTTTCGCATATGGTCAAACAGGATCTGGAAAGACCCACACCATGCGCGGTCCAACAGGTGCTTCTGAAAGGGATATGGGAGTGAACTATCGAGCACTCAGTGACCTCTTCGAGTTATCTCAAAAGAGGAAAGATTTAATGATGTATGATGTTTCTGTTCAAATGATAGAGATATACAACGAGCAAGTGAGGGATCTTCTGGGAACACATGCCTCAAACAAGAAATTAGATATTCGAAATAATGCTCAGAATGGATTTAATGTACTTGATCCCATACTTATGCCCGTTAAAGCAGCCTCTGATGTTTTGGATTTGATGAATTTTGGCCAAAAGAATCATGCTGTTAGCTATACTGCACTGGATGACCGCAGCAGCCGTTCTCACAGTGTATTGACTGTGCATGTGCAAGGTACAGATCGTGTTTCTGGGTGTAACATTCATAGCTACCTTAGTTTGGTAGATCTTGCTGGAAGTGAGAGGGTGGATAAATCTGAACTAACTGGAGATCGTTTGAATGAGGCACAATACATCAACAAGTCCCTTTCACCTCTAGGAGATGTTCTTGCAGCATTGGCACAAAAGAGTTCCCATGTGCGTAGGTCATGACTTGAAGGAGCGGATGGGTTCTCTTCGCTAAGCTCAATAACTTGAAGGTAAGACAAGAAGGAGCGGGTGCGGTTCGAATAAGTCCGGTAAGACAAGAAGGAGCGGCTGGGTTCGAATAAGTCCGGTTGGGATGGGTGCTCTGATCTTTGAAGTGATGTTGCTCTGGGTTCATTTATCAGTCATGTTATATGAAGTAGCCTTACTCTAAAGGGAGTACTTGGGGAGGGGGTGCTTTTTTAAAAGAGTCCCCATGTGCCATATCGAAATAGCAAATTGACTCAATTGCTTCAAGATTCGTTAGCGGGCAAGGCAAAGACCCTGATGATTGTGCACATAAGTCCTGAACCGTATTCATATGCAGAGATAATAAGCACCCTTAAGTTTGCTGAAAGAGTGGCCTCTGTTGAATTGGGTGCTGCTCGTTTGAATAAGGTAGACAGTTTGAATAAGGCGTTGGCAAGGAAAGAAGCAGAAGGAGACAGTTTAAAGAAGGCGTTGGCGAGGAAAGAAGTAGAAGTCGCGCAGGTAGACAGTTTGAAGAAGGCGTTGGCGCAGAAAGAAGCAGAAGTAGCGCAGGTAGACAGTTTGAAGAAGGCGTTGGCCAGGAAAGAAGCAGAACTAGCGCAGTTACAGTCTCAATACAAACTCCATACACCTCGTAGATTGAGCGTCGAAGGGACTGTAATAAACAAAGTTGATGTACAAAATGGTAATTGTAACCGTGGGATGTTTTCTCAAGATTATGGGGAGATATCCAAGCTTAATAACGAGGAGATGCCGGTAGACAAACCAAATGGCAACCGTAGGGGTCTCGGAAATGAGCGTAGAAATTTATCAGTTGTAAAAATTGGGACGGAGGGTGAAACAAATACAGGAACTGAAACACCACCATCTGTTTCTAGAAAGACCTATCAAATTAAAAAGTTATTACAGTCTTTGGGAAAACAACTAATCAATGGTGGGGTTAAAAGAAAAAAACTAATCAATGGTGGGGTTAAAAGAAGTACAAGTGAAGTGGAATCATCATCTATGTGTAGAATCGAGTACAGATTATCTGTTGGTGAAGAGAGCCAACCTTTATCAAACAGGCAGCAACAGTAAATGGGCTTTTTAAGCGAAACTCAATTGAAAGAATTGGACTTCCCAGGCGAAATGCAATTGAAAGAAAAGAAAACTAACCCTGAAGTCCAGGCCAACAGCTTCACCACACTATAAGCAGTGCTTGAAGGTGGAAAGCCCAAGGCTGGGATAATCTGCATTTGCTTAAATCACTTTTCCATCTCTTAGCTGAGCAGTTGATATTTGCAGCAGAAGAGGCAGGTGTTGTTATCATAAAGAGTGAATGTTAATCAGAAGGAGTGAAGAGATCGTAGCGGGGGATAATTGTGATTCTCTTGTAATTTTTATTCTGTTTTTTTTTTCTCAATTTTATTTTTTATTGAAATTAATTTATATTTTGATGATATGTAATTAGTATGTTCTCAATATTAAATATTTAGAATGATATTGTCATATATATATATATATTATGTCATTTAAAATTAAGTAGTAATAAAAATTATATAATGCACATTACATTGTTAATTTCAATTTTTTTATTTTAAAATCAATTTTTATAATCAAAGCTTCATTATGTAGCAAAACTTGTAATTCTTTCAAGAAAATTATTTGATATTTTGTCAACAAAGAAAGTTCGTGTAAATAAGAATGCATGGATCATTTTTAGGATTGGTTATAAAATTTAATAAAAACAAAATCATATAGTGTTCAAATGGTTGCCAACAATACACTTTCACTTTTTGACATTAAAAAAAGTTATCAACAACATATAAATTTGTTAGAATATAATCCATCGGGATTATATATTGTAAATAAATAAATAAATAGCTATGTAGGAAGCTGAACAGTTACATAGGAAGGTGAAAAGGTTGATGAAGCTCAACCACCACATGTAATATATAAATGTATGCATTAGCCATGAATAGAAATGAATCGGGAGTTATACCTATCAGTGGTATCAGAGCTTGGCTATTTGCCATAACTCCTGCCTGCTGCATTTCAGTCTTGGCATTCTGCTTGCCAGTCTATTGTCAGACTGCCTACTTCGTCAGTCTGCCATTTGCATGCGTTTCTCTTTGCCAGCCTGTGCGCATTCATTTGGATGCGTTATTCTCTTCTCATTTGCCAGACTGCTCTCTTCTCGACCCACGCTAAGGAATGAGAAGACTGGTGCGATTTGAGACCGTCAAGTATTGTGCATGGGTTGGGCTCTCCTCATAGGCGTAAACCCTAATTCTTGGTATACCTAACCCTAATTCTTGTGTGACATTCTTCATCTGAATATCGCTTTATGACTGCTCCTCCTTGCCAACTTTTTCCATTGCTGTGGCGATCAATTCACCAATTTCCCTTTCACCATTTGCAGAGATAGTGCCTACCTGTGCAATTTCCTCGGATGTGCTTATCATCCTTGCTCTACTTTTCAAATGTGTCACAACTGCATTGATTGCCATCGTAATGCCTCGTTTAGTCCATTGCATTCATCCCAGCTGCAACTGACTTACAACCTTCTGTGAATATCGCACGAGTAAGGATGGTAGCACACGTTGTGCCGTCTCCTGCAGCATCGTTTGTAGCATTGGCAACTTGCTTCACAAGACTTGCACCAATATTCTTTAACTTGTCACTGAACTCAAGTATTATGTGATATCAGCGAGGAGTTTGTGAATTCTTGGTATTTGATTCCATTCTCTGCTACGGTTTCGTTGCCATTGCCAGTTGGAACCGCGTGCTTTGACAGAGAAGAGAGCTTATGATATGATATCTTTTGCTCGCTTGCTCGACAAGAAGGGGATTATTCATTCACGTGTTAGTGTGAGTGAGAGATTGCTTCTGAAAAATTTCGCTCGTGGTGGTTGCTCAGTTCAGCGGTGGCTGGATGGATGCCATTGCGCCCGATACCAATATTGATATTGATAGAAATTGGGTGGTGTTGGCGATACGTCTGGTATACGTTGGTGACTGCCTTGATCCCGACACTCTTTTGAAGCTGCGTGGAGACCTGCGTGGAAACCTGCGTGAAGACCGAGCCTGTAGCTGCGTGGAGACCTGCATGGAGATCGTTCTCTTCAAGAGCGTGGAGAGAAGTGACCATTTTGGTGTTGCTGCGATAACAACTTGAGGTGAGAGCTCGTGCCTATGCACTGAGCTTGAATGAGATTCAGTCACAAGAAGCTCCTGTATTCAGCTAAGCGGAGGTAAACGTTTTTGTTGGCTGAAATACACAAACCCTAATTTTTGCCACCAGCACAAGCTCCGACCTCAGTTATATGCGTTGAAGACTGATATATCATACATATATTGCGTGACTGCAAAATATAGTGTGACTGATATATCATACTGATATATGTTGAATACTAATATATGCGTTGAAGACTCACTGCTGCGTTTTACTTGTACACTTTGTTATGTATTTAATGAGCTCTTGATTGCTACCTGATACTGTGTGGATGATACATGTTGCTGGTGTTTTGAGCAGTAATCTTGAAATGTGTAAACCTAGACTGCTGCAACATCCACTTGAAGATTGAAGTTGTGACCACATTCTACGTGAAAGGAGATTGCTGAGACTGCCCATCTTATTGACAACGTATTTTCTGTGTCATTGTATCATTTTTAAAACTTGAAGTTGAGATATTAAGATTGTAACTCACCTTGGCAGAGACTGTAGACCTGCAAGGTTATTATTTTTCTATTTCTCTTTGTCATTATTGTAAATTACACTAACAGTTGCAGAAGATGCAATCTATAGCATCTGTAGTTGGTGTCACTCTCTCTGGTAAAGAGAGAGGTAGAGGAAGAAGAAAATTTAGAGGCAGAGGGGGCAGAAACAACTTCATCAAAAGATAAGATCTGTAGTGCAAGCGTTGTGGAAAGACTGGGCACACATCAGATCAGTGTTGGGCTTCATGGGACTCCATCAAAGACAAGCATAACCAGAAGAAAGATGACAATAAAAATCAAGATGCTAGTAAATCTTCTGATTCTGCTCATTGTATTGTTGCACATTGTAATCTTGGAATTAATGAAATGACTTCACTTTCATCTTACAAAGATTGTTGGCTGCTTGATACTGGTGCAACATCACACGTGACATTTAGAAAATACTATTTTGAAGAACTTAATGAAACAATAGATGGCATAGTTTACTTTGCAGATAAGTCAAGTATTAAACCAAAGGGAATGGGCACCATTCGACTGAAGATGCCTGGATTCCCTGATTTCTTGTTGAAGAATGTTCTTTATCTTCCAGAGTTGCAGAGAAGCCTGCTGTCCTTGGTGGAGATTCGACAGCGAGGCCATTCCATCCACATGTTTGATGGAATCGTAGAAATAAGAAAGTCCTCTGACAACCAAGTCATCATGACTGGATACGAAGATGGGAAGTTGCTGAAGCTAAAGGGTTCATCTGCAAGAGTTCAGAACTATGCCTACCGCTCTCAGCATG
This sequence comes from Pseudotsuga menziesii, assembly GCA_001517045.1. Classification (NCBI taxonomy): domain Eukaryota; kingdom Viridiplantae; phylum Streptophyta; class Pinopsida; order Pinales; family Pinaceae; genus Pseudotsuga; species Pseudotsuga menziesii. Next base: position 478,158 of record LPNX010515611.1, read on the forward strand.
GAGAAGGTAATTTGTCATCAAGTTTATTGTGGCATGCAAGATTTGGTCATCTAAATTATAACAGTTTTCGGTTGTTGAGAAAGAATGGTGTATTTGGTTTGCCCACCATTCCCAAAGAGAAGAACAAATGTGATGCATGTATATTAGGGAAACATAGTAAGCTGCCATTCCATGAATCTAATTTCAGAGCAAGTAGGAAATTAGAATCAGTGCATTCTGATTTATGTGGCCCAATACCAACTCCTTCTGCAAATGGGAATAAGTATTTTATGACATTTGTTGATGACTACTCAAGAATGTGCTGGATTTACTGTTTAAAGACAAAATCAGAAGCATTTCAAACATTCAAAGACTTTCATGCATTGATAGAAAAACAAGCACAATAAAAAATTGGTACACTTCGTACTGATAATGGGAAAGAATACACTTCAAATGCTTTTGAATATTATCTTCGCCAACATGGAATTGCACATCAGACTACAGTTCCCTACAATCCTCAACAAAACGGTGTAGCAGAAAGAATGAACAGAACCATAATGAATATGGTTCGTTCAATGATGTTTTTCAAGAATGTAAAACTAATGTTTTGGGGTGATGCAGTAAAATGTGCAGCCTATTTGAGAAACTGAAGTCCCTCAAATGCTCTTGATAACAAGACTCCACATGAAATGTGGTTTGGCCATCTCCCTTCAATCAGGCATCTCAGAGTTTTTGGTTCCACCTGTT
>LPNX010515623.1:5357-22248 GCA_001517045.1 Pseudotsuga menziesii
TTAGGACATGTGATAGGGGCCAACGGGGTCCAGGTGCACTTAGAGAAGATTCGGGCAGTTTTGGATTGGCCTACACCTAAAAATGTGACAGAACTGAGGGGCTTTTTGGGCCTTTGCACCTACTACAGGAGGTATGTCAGGGGATTCTCACAGATGACCGCACCCCTCACAAATCTTACCAAGAAGGGAGCATTTAGTTGGTCAGAGGCAGCACAACAAACATTCGAGAAAATAAAGGAGGTAATGAGTTCATGCCCAGTATTAGCTTTACCAAATTTTTCTCAATCCTTTGTGTTAGAATGTGATGCTTCAGGAGAGGGAATTGGGGCAGTTTTGATGCAGAACAACCACCCCATTGCATTTGAGAGCAAGAAGCTCAAAGACTATGAGCGCCACTATTTGATATATGGCAAAGAGATGTTAGCTATCCTCCATGCGCTAAACAAGTTCAGGCAGTACTTAGTAGGTGTCAGGTTCAAGGTTAAGACAGATCACAACAGCCTGAAATACTTCCTAAAGCAGAAAGAGCTAAACGAGAGACAACAGAAAAGGGTAAGCAAAATTCAGGCTTATGACTTCGAGATTGAGTACGTAAAGGGGAAGAGCAATGTAGTGGCTGGTGCACTTTCTAGACGACCAGCTACTTTATCCCTTATGAGCATCTCATCAGATTGGAGGTCTCATCTTTTGGTTGAGTACTCCAAAGATAAGTTTGCTTGTGAGCTATTGGATGGACAAATTCAGGATGATAGGTACAGGGTCATTGATGATATCATATACTACAAAAACATAATCTTCTTGGTTCCAGAGTCTCCCCTCAAGAAGAAAATATTACAAGCATCACACGATTCACCATTAGCAGGGCATCAAGGGTTTCTCAAGACCTACAGACATATTAGAGAAAGGTTCTCATGGAAGGGCCCCAAGAAAGATGTGATACAACATGTGAGGGAGTGTAGCTTGTGCCAACAAAACAAAATAGAGCACATCCACTCGGCTGGTTTACTACATCCCTTACCTATTCCCGAGCAGAAATGGGAGAGCATTTTTATGGACTTCATTACTGGGCTGCCCAAGGTCCAAGGCAGAGACTGCTTGTCCGTAGTAGTGGACAGATTGACTAAGTTTGCTCACTTCTTTGCCATATCATCAGATTATTCAGCAGCACAGGTAGCAGAACTATTTTTCAGAAAGGTATTTAGACTCCATGGGTTACCCAAGACCATTGTCAGTGACAGGGACAGCAAATTCACAGTAGCCTTTTGGCAAGAGCTTTTCCAATTAGAGGGGACCGAGTTAGCCATGAGCACAAGTTATCATCCGAAGAGTGACGGGCAGACGGAGATTGTTAATAAATGGATTGAGGGATACTTGAGAAATTACGTATCAGGTCAACAGAGGACATGGATAAAATGGTTACACTTGGGTGAACATTGTTACAACACCACCTACCATATGACCATTAGGATGACCCTTTTCCGATCCATGTATGGGTATGATGCTTCCACTTTTGCAGACCGGATATTTGGCGATACCAGGGCCCCCAAGGCCAAGGAGTGGATTCAGGAGGGTCAAGATATCCTCAAGATACTCAAGGAGAACATACAGGCTGCTCAAAATCAACAGAAGATATATGCAGACAGGCATAAAGTTGAGCGCAGTTTTGAGGTGGGAGACTTCGTTTATTTACGCCTCCAGCCTTACCGACAGTCATCTCTTAAAAAGAAAGGAGCAGAAAAACTCCAACCTCGTTTCTATGGTCCATACAAGATAATTCGGAAGGTCGAAGAGGTAGCATATGAGCTAGAACTACCCCCAGAGAGCAAGATTCACAACGTATTTCATGTCTCCAATCTCAAGAAGGTGGTTGGTCAACAGATTGTTACATCTTCCGAGCTGCCTCCCCTTGATGACGAAGGGCAATTGGTTCTGATTCCGGAGCGCATCCTTGAGGTGCAAGAACGGAAACTGAGGAATAGAATCATCAGAGATTACCTGGTTCAGTGGAAAGGTCTGCCTATAGAGGAGGCTACTTGGGAGGTAGAATAGGTATTACAGCACCCAACTTTACAATTGCTTGAGGACAAGCAAATTCGAGCGGGGAGGACTGTAATGTCCTCTTCTGCTTAGGCATTAAGGACCAACCCGCTAACCTATGTGATTCCTATAGGTTCGAGCAGGTACTGACAATCAAGGAATCAACCAAAGATTGATGCCATATATAGAAGATCTAGGGCATCAATATTATATCACCATTGGATCGAAGAGGGCCACTAGAGCCAAAGGACACCTGCATGCATGACATCCAGGCATTATTCAATGATGCATGCACCCGATTAAGTCTCCATGCGCATGCATGCAAGTCAACTGCAAATTAGAAGATAAAGTGACCTAATTAGGTCAAAAGTTAGGGTTTTCGCAGTTGATAGTTATAAAAGAAAGATAAAGTGAATGGAAAAGTCACTTATGTGATAATTGATTTGTGGAGTCAAATTGGAGAGCTCGGTGAGCTAAGTTGGGGTTGAGCGCATGCTCAACTAACTGGTGTATTTCGGCAGCGAAATCTATCTGCCCTAGTTCATCATCAGGTTGGATCATCCAAGTTCAGCACTAGTTCATCGTCAGGTTACATTCAGCAGTTATTCCGGGAGGTTGATTATTCATCCAGCCAGAGGGTTACCGTCACACCGTGTCACCGTGATTAGAGACAAAGCAATTCATTTTACTACCTACAGGGTTTAGAACTTCCGCATGCTGCTTCCATCATCATCAGAGGGGTATTATAACCCTAGTGCACATCATCCGGGCTTCCAGCAACAGCTTATTTATTATTCTGGAGCTTATATAGTTTGAGAGGAGGGCGCATTCACCTGTGGAGGACGATTTGGTGTATCTCCTTATTCCTGCAGAATCCTTGCATGCTGGGACCAGTCTCTCCACCATCAGCTAATCTATATATTGGTATGTACATGCATTGATTTCTCCAATTTTATAGCATCTCAGTATTTTTCTAGGGCACATATTTGCATGCATGCAAAGTTCGGGGTTTGCTTTCCTATTTGATTAAGGAGTAAGTCTATTAGCCATCTACAGTATACACATAAACAGGAAAATATCAGTTTGGGATATTACAGATTGGGATGGCAGTTAAGTAGACCGAAAAAGTACTTCAGGTTACTGCTTTAGTATGGGATTTGCAACGATCTCTTAGTCCAGCAAGAAACATGCTTCCATAGCGCAGAGTATAGCTGAAGCTGAGTATATTGCTGCAAGTGATGCCTACAAGGAAGCAGTTTGGCTTAGGAAACTACTATCTGATCTGTTCGGTGGAAAGCTTGACTCAACGATTATTCATTGCAATAATCATAGTTGCATTAAGCTTTCAGAAAATCCAGTGTTTCACGATAGATCGAAACACGTTGAAATGAAGTATCATTTCATCAGAGACCTAGTATAGAGAGCCACTCTGAAGTTGCAATACATCCGTACAGACGAACAAATTGCAGATATCCTAACCAAGCCTTTGACAATAACGAAGTTCCTGTACTTTCGTGACAAGCTTGGCATGGCAAAGAATAACTCTCTCGCTGAGAGGGAGTGTTAATTTTTCCTAAGCATCATCGAGAGCCATTCTCTTGGAGAATGGAGACACTTGGTCAGTCACCGGGATGTGGAACCAGTCCAACACTGGGGGAACTCAGCCTAGAGCTGAGTAACCATTCTTTCAATGGAGACATCTGGTTAGTTACCAAAATGTGGAACTAGTCCAGCACTGGGGGAACTCAGCCTAGAGTTGAGTCGCCATTCTTTGAATGGAAGCACCTGGTCAGTTACTAGGAAAATGAATCAATCTAGGACTGGGGGACTCAGCCTAGGGCTAAGGGCCATTCTCCGGGAGAATGGAGGCGCTTGGTCAGTTACCAAGTATTTGACATTGAGTCAAATGATGCAGCCTAGGGTTGAGGCACCTGGTCATTTACCAGGACATCACTATAAGTCCTAGACTAGGTCTAGGCACGTGAGGCACTCCTACCCTCGATCTGTGGGATTTGTGATCTTCTCCAAGGATTAACTACCCATGGTTAAGACACCTAGTACTCTATCTTGGTGTCACAAGGAGTTTGAGATAAAAGCATTAGTAATTCTCCCTATTTATGATGATGTACTTTGAGTGGGCATGAAGGACCCCTATGACCACCTGCTTGGACCAAAGGTCACTTGAAGAAGACTTAAAGGTAAAGTAAAAAATACATAAGGACTCCTGGACCACTAAGAAGTCAAAGTGAAAATACAAAAAGACCTTTAGTACCACTAAAGGTAAAAGTAAAAAAGGTAAAAGAATAAAACCCTATTATTTTATTCTTATGTGTAAGGTCCACATCCAAGTAAGTAAAAGCCTATAAAAGAAGACCAAATGCATTTCATTTGTACACACTTCATCATCAACGTTAAGCTGCTTCATAGATGATTTTCGTTGGCTTTGGAAGTGAGACAAGATCTATGTTTTGTTTATGCCCTAGCATGGAGGATTTTCTAGCTAGGGCATCTCCATCATTCTTTTACAACCAACAACAATAACCCTAAGCATCTAGGGCATCATCCTAGTGTACCTTCTCTCCACGGGCAGCTTCTTACTCTTTTTCGGGCAGCACAACAAACCTTGGACAGTCACCTTCTCATTTCCGGCAGACCCTTCTATCCACGGGCAACCACAAATAGATTTCGGGCAACCCTATTTCTCCACAGCAGATTCGGTCTGCTTCATGGGCAGTCTGCTATCTTGCTCAGGCAGGCACAAAAGTTACAAACACAGTCTCGAGTGGCCTCAGAGTAACTTGGGCAGGCTGCTCCAGTTCACGGGCTGACAGATCAGAGGCTCTGGCAACTGCAGATAGTTTCGGGCAGGCCCTCTCTCCTCACGGATAGCCCTAACTCACTTATGGGGAACCACATAATCTCGAGCAGCAGTATATCGGTTCCGAGCAGCAGACAAAGAAGCCCAGGCAGCCCATGTCTACCTCGAGTACCCTTCGGGCAGCTACAAGAGATCTCGGGCAGCCTTCTGTGACTTCTGGGTAGCCACAGGAACATTCTAGGGAGTCACATAATTACCTCGGGCAGCACCTTACAGTTAGGACACGGTAAAAACAGGCTCGAGCAGTGAATTAAAATTTCGAGCAACAAGAAAAGTCTTTTGGACAACAAAGCAGGGATGATTTTAAGGAACCATACTTATTTAAAAGTGTATAAATGTTGGGGAATATTACCAATTCTTAAAAAGACAACTATAAAATGATTGGCGATATTTTTCAAAAAATATTTTAATTTCCAAGGATTTTATATCGTTTATATAATAAGTTGGCGATTTTTAGGGTGAAAAAATTTTACCCCATCAAAATTGGGCGAAACGGGGCTTCAAAAAATACAAAATGGCGAATCTTTTTTGGGAGAAAAACATGGAAAAATAGCCCACTGGGCTAAAATTCGCCCCTAAAATCATCCCTGCAACAAAGACAACATCTAGGAAGATGCCAGAAAGCCCTAATCTGCAATTTTTGGTCAAATTATGCTAGGGTTTGAAATTGTCCATACCAACTAGGGTTTGACAAATTCTGAAGAACATTCATCTCAGAATTATGATATTATTTTTGCACAACTCAGTCATCTCATTCAAGGGATGAATTACTAATGCTTTTGGGGTTTTTGTCTTTTAAAGGTTTCCCCATGAAAAACATATTGTATTCATTGTGTTGATTTTTGTCTATCTACTGCATTTGCCTTATTGTTATCTATCTTACAGTCTGCAAAATTAAAGAATATATGCAAATGCTAAAATTCAACATCTATGTCTTATGCTAAAGAAATGAAGAATCACTCAATCCCTCACTCTTGTCTTGTTCCTTCTCATGCAACATAAGGGAAAGATTATGGAAAGATTATGGGATAAGCACACCCCCTCCCATCAGACTTCCACCATCTACTCTTCTCTAGGTTGGACCCCCGCTAGTCTCCCCTATTTTGTCCACAACATGGAGCATAGGTTGGGCCTTCATGTGTTCGGAAAAACTAGCTCGAAAGGAACAACGAGAAGTTTCACTAACAAATCCAGGCCCAATCCTTCAATATAGATTGAGATAAAACCTTCATGGCAAAGACAATCAAAGCATGAAGAATCTTGAAAGAAACAGAGAAAAGTTTCACCAACAAATCCAAGCCCAATCCTTTGATATACATTGAGATAAAACCCTCACGCCAAAGACAATCAAAGTTTGAAAAAGCTCTCACAAAGGTCCCACCTTTGTTGCCAACGCACAAACTCATCACCTGCACAAATAACTTCTCTATAGTGTTCATTTTAAACCCCATGCCATTAAAAACTAACAAGGAACTTCCCCAGAAGTCATGGAAGAAGCCCAAACCTCACTAATTCAAGCTTAATTTCAATTGCGCCTCCAAGGGCAACCCAAGGAGTGCTAGCCTGCTAGGTATTGAGGTATCATCAAAGACAAACATGAGAGAATGCTTTCAGTGGGTTCCGGGTGCATTTGTATCAAGTCCAATAACTTCATCAAAGGTGAAGCACTCATGCAGATTCTTCCCCTTGCCAAGGACATGGGCATCCCGCCGGAAAGAGGTAGAAGGGGACTTACAAGTAGTGATTAACCTTCTCAACAACGAGGCAGACAAAACTGGCTCACACTGGGAGCTCAAAGCTATGGTTCCTTGAATCCGTACACCAAGGCCATCTCACAATTTATGCCTTACAACACATTTTGAAGAGTGAATTTGGTACCATGTTTGTATCACTGCTGTGAATAGAATATCAGCTTTCTTTATCCTGAACAAACAAAATAACACCCAAGTAATAGCAAAGATCAGTTATCATACAAACATGTTAGAAGACGGTAAACTTTAACAACACAGGATGAGTTTTCTGCTATAGTCCCAAGAAATAAATGCATAAGATGGTGAAGAAATCTCTAATGCAAACTCTGAAAGCATACCCAGCACTGGTAAAAAAATTAATAATATAGACATCTTAGACAGAAAATTCTAGTTTAGCAAACCATAAAACTGAAGTTTTAAGCATGAGCTCTTCATGCACTGCCCAGAAATAAGAACTAGATTAATAGTGGAGGTCGAATAATACAAGTTTCATGTTATAATAATATGTAACAAAGTTTGTACTTCTGTATTCCAAATGCAAACCATAGCCAATTAATATCCAAAAAGCACTCTTAGAAAATTACATTGACCAAGTACTTGCAACGAAGCCAGTAATTTAAAAAAAAAACATTAAAGAAAAAATTGTGTAACAAACCATGCCAATATTACATCAATAGGAGAGATCATGTAATATATTGCTCATCTCCAACAGAGAGAAGGAGAAATGGATGATAAGAACCTGGAAAAGTCAGTCATCAGATAATTCAATTTGTCCCCATTCGTATGGCAAGCGCAATAATTTTTTTTAAACATCAAGGAAAAATTTGTATACAACCCATCCCAATATTACACAAATAGGAGAGATCATATAACATATTACTCATCTCCAGCAAAGAGAAGAACTGTATAATCAGAACCTGAAAAAATCAGTGTCAAGATAGCTCAATTTGTCCCTGTTCTTATGGCAAGTCCCATAACTTCATAGACAATGCTTTCTCACATTCCAGCGAGGACAATAAAAACATGATGAATCACAAAATTCTTGCCCACAGGTTGGCAACCCTTACTGCATCTTTTAATGAAGGAGGACTTGCCTGTTATCATCCAGCCAACCTACTGACTGAAATGAGAAGTGTGTTAATATCAAGAGGCTCAGTTAGGCTGTAATCTTACCTTTTTCCTCTTCTCCCTAACACTCTTTTCCCATTCCTTTTTGAACTTTTGATATAGGTACAAAGCTGCACGAGCATCTTCAACCTACAAATAACCAAATAACATTGAAGTTACCAAAAAATTTATATACAGAGCATTAGGGAGTATCAAACCTAAGTTTTAGAGTTTTAATCAAGGGTTCAAAAGGAACTATGCATACCATAAGATTAAAAAGACAGCAAAAATTAAAAATAAATCCTTAATCTCCTCCCCCTTTTTAAGCTTTTTTCGCAAGAAAAACCTACATCAAACTGAAGTAGAAGAGAGTACACAGATCTGAAACTCAAATCACATCAGTGTTTATTACATTTAAATAGACTAGAAGGTACAACGAATGTGGACACATGCGCAACAGCATTTGAATTTTTAACTCAAATAAACCTAAACCATAGATCTATTCCTGGCCTTGGGATCAGTGGGCTCAACCTGCATGAAAGAGCTATTCCTAAGGTGTGCACGCTAGAGCAGAGTGAAAGTATGCATGCATGTATCTCTCTTTTCTAGGGATTTGCACCCCATCTAATCGTGGAAACTTTCCACATGCAAAGCACCCTAACTAATTGTGCATGCAACTACTAACTCGAGCAAACTCAGAGATAGAACTGAACTGCTAAATATTAAAAAAAACTAAGTGGAAGTAAACAGAGGATGGTGCATGCATGCGCCTTCTACCTCTCTCTCCATAAATGCTCTTGAGCCCTCTTTACTGCTGTACGGAACTGTTGAAGGAGGGCACACTGTGTTGCTGCCATTAACATTGCTGCACAGAATCTCTGCTGGAGTACCTTCTTGCATGTGCACAGATCTTCTCTGCTGGCTACTGCCATTAATGGTGCTCTGCTGGAGACTTTTTAAGGTAATGAAAGTCCATCAACCTCCCGGCATTTCACAGATGGTAGCCAGTGCAAACCTGTCAGCGCTGATTACAATGCCTAACCCAATAGGGACATCAAGTGAGGCACACAACAGAAGCGGCAAGCCCAGGTATTGACCCCGAGACCCCCTGCATGTAGCTCAAAGTAGTAACCCATTCAAGCTAGCCCAATGGCTACATTTCCTACTCTTTTACATACAGAGAGATGCAAATAATCATGTATTATTCATTTCTGACGAAGGACTCGTTCTTTTCATCTTTCAGATACAATCAGAAACTAGTAAAATCTGATTCTCATAGATGGCTAAATAATCTTTGGACATCTACAGAAGGCTCAAATTCTATAGGACAAAGGAATCTTCAATCAAGCCACCATTAGGTAGTTTCTCAGTCACCATGGCTGCTCCTTGCCAAAATGTTTCAAGGTTCATGACTTTTCTTTCCCAAAATAACTACCTGCCCAATATTGATTGGAAAATTATAGTAGCAACAAAAAATTGAAACCAGGAAAGATCTCAAAAGCTGTAGCATGTTAAACAGTAGTGTACTGATTCATTGACAATGAGTTAGTAAGACCAGTCCTTCCCTTTGACAAGGTACTTGTACAATGCTGTTTATCCTCAATGAGGATTAGATTAAAGACACTCCACTAAATATCTAAGCATAAGGAACATCCACTCATAAATGAATGATCCAAGTTGGTTCACAAAGAATCATCTCAATGGATAAAAACCAAAGCACATCATTGAATATAAAGAAAGAGTAAGCCATAACCTAATCAGCTGCCCAGCCAAAAATAGTCAGTCATGAGACTTTTACCTAAAATATATTTCTGCCTAATCATAAACAATCTGGAATATTACATGGCAACTTAAATGCAATCCAGTAATTAGCTTCTTTCCAACCATGTCCATGACAAATTCCTAAGAATGTGTTACCCCATTTCTCCTTGAAAAACAAGATAGCAACAATATGACAACCACTCAAGCTAAGAAGTGTCAAGCAATCAGTCTGTTATGAACCCAGTTGGTTCATCACTCCATCTCGCACGCCAAGCATAGAGATTAAGGCACACAAAAATATATATGCAAATATACATTCATTTTTAATAATGCAATGGTGGATGATCCATATACAATGTCAAAGGTATTTTTAACTTTTTATAACACACAGCAAGCATGTTAAGTTGTGCCTCCTGGAGAATTGGGATCATTTATCATAATTACAATTAATCGATGTTGAAAATAGGGGTGTAATCTTCACTTTCAGCCACAATCGACTTCATTGCATCATTTATTATATTTGTAGGTTTTGCTAAGCCCAACCTTGTAAACAAGCTCAAAACCATATTGGGCAAAGCACCCACTCTTGTGTTGTGTATAAATACCCAACTCTGATATGTATTTCATTCATCTCAGCTGACTCATTCATTCCCTTGATAAAGTGAATTGCCTAATAGTACCTATGATGAACATAAATATATAAATAAACATCAATAAATATTAAATAGTAATAATACAAAAATAAACTGACACATCCTAACTAAGGACATGACCTAACCAAGGGATATGATCCATAACCATTTTGACTAGTCTACATGTGTAAGTACACTGCCACAGACATTGTATCAAACAATCTATCATCTATCTTATTCATTACTGCATAATAAATATATATTGTGGATCCTATATGGATTTCAATTATCTTTCATTTTATGTTGGATAGTTGGTAATTGAACTTTGTTCATTTCATCACCTATCAAGCATTGCGCTCTCTTGTTCTTGTTTTTCTTTCTCTCTAGCACACAAGTTCTTGGCTTGTTTTCTCTCTCTGTAGTTGTGCTTCCCTTGGGTTGTGTTAGCAAAATTCTTGACAACATGGTTGGATCCTCTCATAGTGCACATCTAGCCGTGCATTCCATGTATCGTTCCTCCTCCTCACGGGAATGGATTTCTCATTCTGGAGCTACCAAGTATATGATGAAGCATCAACACCTCCTCTTCAATTATCAACAACACAATGGAGAGAAAGTGATCACTAGTGTTAACTCGGCCTTAGTTTTAAGATGAGGTGATATCATCATCGACACTAAGTTTGAAGAAGATTTTCATGTTCCAAGTGTTTGCCCGAATCTTCTCTCTAATTATCACATCACACGCACAAACAATAAGATAGAATTTTGGACATATTGATGGGTTTTAAGGACATATAATGGTGGTTTTAAAGTTTCCTCAAGATATTGTAATGAATCCGATCATATGTACAAGCTAGGGAAGAGTCCTTCCTCCACATAACGGAAAAGTTTTTTGCTATGGTAGCTAATGTCAATGACACCAACATGATGTCAACGATTGGGACATATAAACTTTAGATCCTTTTAACATACGAGTCACCTAAACATTGTTGATGATCTTCCATAGATTAAACCACCTAGTGGTGTCTATGAAGAATGTGCACTGGGAAACACAATCAAAAGTCTTTTCCTAAGGACAAAATGACTCAAGCGTCTTAGCCCCTCGGGTTGGTTCACAGTGAAACACCACTCATTCTCTTGGGGAACCTAAATAATTCCTCACCTTTATTGATAATTTTTCCTTATTCCATTGGATATACATCACTAATTACAAGGATGATTTTTTAGGAAATCCAAAGAATTTAAATAATTAGTAGAAAATCAAAGCAAGACAATGATCAAGTGTATCAACACTAATAGCAACAGAGAATATACCCGCAATGATTTCCAAACACTTCTCAATCTCATGGCATCTCTTGGCATAACACTATTCCCTACACTCCATAGCAAAATGGACTAGCCAAAACAAAAGAATGGAGCTATACAAATATGCTCAATGTATTATTCAAGGAAAAAAGCTTAAATTCTAGGGAGAAGCAATTGTTTGTTGTTCAAGGTATGATTCCATATGAGAAATGATACAGAAGCAAATCGTTCATTTCGCAATTCAAAAAATTTGGATCAAGTGCATTGACCCATATTCTTGGTAAAATGAGAAACAAATTAGAACCTAAAAACCACTGCTACATTTTGGCGAGCTACAATGTTCCAAGGCATATCGTCTATATGATCCTTCCACTCACAAGATGATCGAACATAGGGAAATTATCTTTGATGAAGTTCCCACTCATGATCCACCAGCTTTTTTCCGACTACATACAGATGATTCCCAACATGTTCCAGTGGATCTTTCTCCTTCAAATTATGCTCATTGTCCTCCTCTGAACCCTAAGAGTGTTTCCTAAAGCACTCTTCCTACAATGAAAGCTAACAAATGATGATGGTGAGGACCCTATTTATGATTAGTCCAACTCCAATCCTATAGAATAATATTCTCTGGAGTCCTATATCGGATACTCCTTCCAACACTCCTTTTCTCATAGATGGGTAATTCAATGATGATGAAGAAGACTTCTTTCATCCATCTCTTCTTTCTTCAACTAGGTCAATGCCTATACCCAAGTGGGACATATCAACACTTGAATATGCCGAATTTCTTCCAATTTCTTGCACCAAATGCAAATTGGAGCACCATCAAAAGCCTCTCCACCACAAGCCCTTCCCACTAAGGTTAACAATATCCCTGTAGAATTCAAACTTCATCAACCTTTGACACTCCATTACATGATCAATGTTCCCAAAGATCCCACTATATAATGGAGGGAGAGATGATGCATTCAAGAGGGGTGATATATAATCTCTACCTGGCCCTTATTCAACAATAAGGGGTGATGAGTGCAATGTCTGCTATTTGTGGCGCCCTATTCAACTCAAGGGGGAACATTGAAAAAAGGGATGTGATCTTGACTTTTACCCATGACAAACCTTATATTGTATCATTAATATATTTGTAGGTTTTGTTAAGGCAAAACTGGTACACAAATGCTCAAAACCCTATTGGGGGAAGCACCCATATTGAGTTGTGCATCGATATCAACTCTCATTTGTATTCCATTCATCTCAAAGGATTCATCCATCCTTCTAATAGATTGAATTCCTAAGGGAACCTATCAAGTGTTGCACTCACTCTTTTTCTTGGGTTTCTTTCTCTCTCTAATGCATTTGTTTTTGCGTTTTTTTCTCTCTCTAGGGTAGTTCTCCTATTGTGTGACATCTCTTCAAGTGTTGTGTCTTCCTAGTGCTGGTTTTTTTTGTCTTTATTGTAGAACTAGGGTTTTTGTTGATTATGTTCGATTCTTTCAGTTTCTCTTTTGAGTCTCAACAAATAGAAGTTCTATAATGATGATTAAAAGGCCACATTATTGCTTGATTAGTAATATATAATAGGTATATTACAAGTCCTACCTGTTGCTGCCTTTCACACACCTGGGGGGTTAGGTTGGCGTGGCTTAAATATTCAAGCCACTAAGTGCATCCTTGGGGGCAAGTGTCGAGTCAAGTACTGTCACTTGATCTTGACTCCTCTGTTTAAACAAACTCCTAACGAAGCCAAGGGGGGTAGACCCTATGAGTTACTAAGGTTGATTAAGCTTTAGATGGTAGTTTATGATTAAGTTGTTTACGAGTTTTTATGAAAGTAATGCAAAAGATTGCAATAGTGATTAAGACAACAACATGAAATACAAATTAATCAATCCACATAAGATTCACTTTAAGAAAAATGATTGTATGATGTAGACCAGTGCTGAAAATGGAGTGTTGAACGTATTGCAATTATTTTTGGTCAATTTTAAGTTTATGAATTAATGAGTGGATGAAACAGGGAGGAAGGGAACTCCAGATATACCTAACAGTACGAGGAGTACATACAAAACCCTTATCCAATGTGGTTCCACGCGAAGAATATGTGGGTTGGATCAGAGTCTCTGGGACATGTCCAACACTACACCAACGAGGGTGTAGCCTGACGGTATCCTGAAGTCGCTATCTAGTGGTTCTCGCTTCCTCTGTGAACTTTCCCCATAACAGATTAAATCTAGGCATTGGATTTTCGCCTTGGGAGGTTAATTTGAAAGTGAGACTATCTTAACCTAGTCACCCACATTGCTTTTGATGCATCCAACTGGTCGGTCAAACCGCAATGGTGCAGAGCATACACATCAGAGCCTTGTTAATTTTAAAGATTTTTTGAACAGTGTTTTCTTGTTTATTAAATCCCCGAGAGTCTTTTTCAAGTTATAAACCCTAATTGAAAAAGCAAGAGGAGTAAATTACTGGAAAAGTAAAGCAGTACAAAATAAACAAACAAATGTTATTTAATTAATTCTACCACGCTATCTCTTTCCCCTTTCGGGTAACTTGGGAAGTCGTGGGGTTAGTACTTGTATTACTTTGCAATGAATGACACTGAAATTTGAAATAGCAAAGTATATTGATCTATAAAGCAAACCTACACTAACAAAAGCAAAACCATGAAAAAAAGTGCACCGACGCAAGATCCCCCAGGGGGGATGGGGAGTGGGCTCTCCAGGAGCCTACTCAAAATATTTTATTATGGTATTTACAATGCTTGAGGTGGATGCCAATGGTCCTTACAGATCTGCATCCAAAGTCTTATAGGTTTTAGGAATGAAGAAGGAATGAAGAAGGTTGTTCTGAGAGGTCTTTGATGGCCTAGATCTTCAATTTTTCGGCAACACTTCCCTGTGTCCTGTCAACAAAAGTGAAACCAGCCACCTGTAATGCACCAAATGTGTCAAATAAAGCGTTGAGAGCGTAAAATAGTTTTAAGTACTGAATGATCAAAAAATATGCACAAGTACTTAACAATACTAGATATATTCTAAGAGTGATGCTTTACAATTCTAGATCTAGAAACATGCTTAAAAAGATCATCCTTTAAATATTCCTTTGAAAGTAAAACTAAACTACTTAAGCATGTGCGTAACCGTAACCAAGGGGGAAAGTTCGATTTAAATTTGAAGGAGAGAGAGAGAGAGAGAAGGAAAGAGCTCAAGCTTGGGAATGCTTGGGCTATGGAGTCCGTTGGTGGAGAGCGAAGGGGCAATGCCTCTTCAACAATGAGTTCTTGGAGAGTGAGAGAAGCAAGCAAGATCTCACACAAATCCAAGAGAAGCACCTGTAAAACACCTTCACACTTGCTAAGAGACTTGTCAAGTCTAGTAAAAATTCATGCTAAAGACAAGAAGAGCATACCCATAAGCAAATCAACATGCAAAATTCTAAATCTTAAGCATAAATTAATTAAGAGAGCAGAGAAACTACTTTATGCACTCCTACTGATTAGTATTAATACTTTAATGAGGCTAGCTTTGACAAGGAATAGCAAATGCATAAAAGAAATTCTACATATTAGCTCAACAACAACATGAGACAATGATCATCCAACACTTGAGCCATGCACCACATGAGACCTCGAAAGCCTTTTATTATTCCAAACAATAGCGCAGTACAATACAACGAGAGCAGACCTTCGGTCCTCTGACCATGCTAAAAAAGAGAGTAAGAGCTTGTTTAAATAACCAAATGAGAGAGGGGGGGATGGATCACCAACTGACAGAAGACTGGAGTTTAAAGTCGAGTTGCATGAGATGATTTAGGATCCTGTTGGAGTTGAGTCTCATGAAGATGCGCCACATCTCCATGGAGATATGCTCTATCCTTTGGGATATCCTATATTCAAACAAAACATACCACATCTTCAAGTGCATCCCTCATGAGATGTTGGGCACATATCTCATGTGATATTTGATTTGCCACCTCCTCAAACGGTCCCCACTAAATTTTGATCGCCACCACTAAGGCCTAACTCGCCCAATAGCAAGTCACCAATCCAACATGTGTCATCTCTTAGAAGTTAGAAGGATGCGCACCCTTTTTAAAATAAAGACTTGCCATATCTCCATAACTCACTCAGGCATGGCGTCATTATGGGAAAACAAATCGGTTTTTTCCTTTGAAACATTCGCCCATGATCTTTGACTAAGTCAAATATGTGTGACATGTCACTTTTTAATTTTGGATTTTGTCAATTTGTTGCATCATTAGCATTTAAGTGACATTTTGATGCACCTTTAGCGAAATAATGCTTTACGAGATGTTTTAGCCGCCTGAAACATAGGAAAAGTGGGTCCCAAGGTGAAGAGGATGCTTTGAGTGTGAAAACGAGCCTCCACACGTCAAATTCTGACTCCGGATCAAGTTTTTATGACATTTACAATTTTTTAAATTAAACCATTAAAAAATGGCCTAATTTTGCGAGAAAAAAGTAATTTTCTCGAAATTGAACAAAAACTTAGGGGGGCCTAACACATGTCCATACAACTCAATTCGAATGCCTAACATGTTTATAAACATTGACATAGAGGCTCTAATAACCCCTCAAGGCCTAACCACCAAGATGACAACCCTAACTTTGGAGGTGTGAGTGAAAAACTTAGAAATTATTAGTCGTTTGTTCAACAACAAATAATTACCGAGGGAAAATCAAAAAACACTCTAGGATAGTCGGCTTGATGTCTAAGTCTAGGAAGTCGAGTCTTTTATAAAATTGATCATGCTAGCACATTTTTTACAATTTCCCCAATGGAATATGAACATGTGTTACAAAAAAAAAAATTAAAAATTTCCCAAAAAAAGCTTGGCGGACTTCTGAACTCTGATGAATGAACAAGTGTGCTTGTTCAAACTTTGTCAGCTTGCTTGAAAGTCCAACTAGGTGAAACTTAGTTGGTAACACTACCTTCTAAAATGCTTTGTCATCAAAGCATGGCAAAGAGGGAGTTGATGTCAATTCATCTCGTTCTCATAAATGTGTCCACATTAGGTAAGATTTTTCACCTATTGATATAATCTTGTTATCGTCTTGCGTTGAGGAAACAAAAAGATAGGATTTCCAATTTTTTTTGAAGATTGGCATATGGAAAAAGGAGTCAATCCATCATAGGTGGATTCTTTTTGAAACTTCCTATTATTACATTCTTGAGTTGAACTTCTTTGATTACCACTTTGAATCTTCGAAATGTAAGGCTAGTGTCATTTTTGTTTTGGGTGATGTTGACGTTGGGAAGTTGTTCAATTAATACGATGGTTTTTTGATTGGATGAAAATAAGGCATCTTTGCAAATTTGCAACTTGCTTCTTGACCTCGAATTTTGGACACTCGTCATCTTATACTTTCAGCGATCTAGTAGTTAATGAAATTT